>JAANSM010005518.1:0-10056 GCA_036850725.1 Orchesella villosa | reverse complement strand
GTGACAAAAAATGGGAATGAAAGGAAGTCAGAGGAAGGTGCATTTTAAAATATTATGGGACAGTAACGAATTTAGTTAAATTTCTAACCGTAACAACGGCAACAACTTAAAAATTTAAAGGGGAGCGTACCAACCCATGATTTTATATATATAAAGGTAGTAAAGGTTAAGCCCAACCTAAGTAGTGTCTGATTATGTGAATTCTAAATTTTTAATTGCTTTAGGTTTCAATGATAAGTTCTCCGAAGCGGATTTGCGACAGCTAGTCTTTTCACTTTCACTCTGCCTTTCAGTTTATAACATTTAGCCAGTCGGAAATACTAAACGCTAAAAGTATCAGAAAAATTAACGCAAGAATTAAAAATTCTGAAACATGGAAATAGAACAATACATAATTATTTTTATTGCTAGTTCTACGGAAAGAACTTTCGATTATTAGCGTTCATTAAGTATTTTTGGAAGATTCTTTCTGTTTCTGGAACTTGCCACGGTGCAACGCTTGCCTGTCCTTTATTGCATTTACTATAGGAAATCCGTTCCATCCTCCACAGTGATTTCCAAAGTCATCGAAGTCCAACGACCAAACCATCATGCCACCTACACCTTTTTCCATCCCATAATCAACCTAACCAAAAATCAAATTACACGGCCTTATTAGATACGGAATAAAATCAAAAGCAATTTTAACCATAGGTCATGTCAAAGGTAGCTGTTGGCAGCTACCTTTCAATTTCGACGCATTATAGAAATTAGCGTTCATACCTTAGCCTTAGCACTAATCTCGTTATCATATCCAATCCACTTTGTTTTGCTGTAGGCGTAAGGCACGCTGTAGTCAGTATCAAAACCAATCCTCCACTCGTCCCTGTTACGTTGAATCTCTAGACATATCTGTTTCAAGTACAAGCATAACAGAGGAAATTACTATACCGTCAGCCAGGGGTTAAGGATTCTTACTTTTAATGAGGTGATGATAAGTGATAACTACCCGTGAGGATACCAAACTTGGATGCGGTATGGTTGATGGCGTCATTTATTTCTCTTACGTTTACTACTAATTGTTTTAGTGCAATGATTAATTGAACAAATAGGAATGCTTGAATCATCCAGCAATTCGATGGCGCGACGTGATTTATATTACTTCATTACTTTAGCAAACATGTAAAATTATACTGAGTTATAGTTATACCAATGCGACGTGACTAGTGAGACCATATAGTATAATGTATAATAATAACATATTATTCTGGTTATTCGTTCAAGTCCCTCTATATAGTCTATCTATGAAAGATTGTTTTACTACTAATGACAGTGTGGTTAATAATTATAAGAGTAATACATCTTTAGTTAGGCACATTACCTCATAATATGTATTGGTTCCTGCCTCCAATGTAAATTCCCCAGCAGAACCAGGTCCACTTGCAACATCATAGAAGTTGTGCATTGACTCGTTGTACAAACTAAACGTTTTCCCGTATGTTCCAACACCTATATTACAAGTACATACACCGTACCGAAAATCCTTAAATTAGCTTTGTTAACGTTTCGTAATCAGGGTCTCACAGAAAGTCATAGTCATGAGAAAAATAATGAGGAATCGCCTACACGAGAACACGTAAGTTTGATTGAAGTTTTTCGATGAACTTTTATAAAATACTTTTTAACTTTCTTACCAATCACTAACTTTTCTGGTGGAGCTCCTAGGTCGATGAAGGTTTCGACTGCAAAGCTCTTTTGAAAGATACAAAAACATTATTTCAGTCTTCAATTTGCATGCAAAGTCCTCTTTTGTTTGAAATAGGTGGATGATCGAACGTAGTAAGGTTTGCCTGAATTTATTATATAATTAGTATGAAGGTATCAAGTTGAAAGGGTTTTACAATCCAAGCTCAAGGTTCTTTGTTATTTGCGTTGAATGGAAAATCATTCAGAAAATATTACTCTTGTGACATACCAAATATTAGGGTATCGGGTATCTGTTGCACTTTCGTAATATTTAGGACTTAGGTTTAGGTGAACTACAGTAAGTACCAAGCACCATACACCGTAAACATATACACTATTCACTATTAACGGATGTCAATATCTATGGTAGAGCAAGGAATATAGCTAGCCTTCATTTCATAGGCATATAGCTATACATCGTGATCAATTATCTGAAAATTGTGAGCCTATACTTAGTTTGCTTTGGGCAGACTGTACTAGGCAGTCTGCTTTAGGCAGACTGCTATAGAGAAAAGGTAATAAAATCTCTCCGGTATCATTTAATAATATAAAATTATAAAAGAGAAAACTTTCAAAAGGTTGGAATTTTTGTTGGTTATATCATCCTGTTTGAGAGTATGCTATAATCACAAAAACAAGTCATGCTTCTGATTCAAATTTCTAACGAATTTAACTAGATATAACTTCACCCTTGGCTTGACAATAATCGAAATTTTGCATTTGAAAGAAGGATATCATCATGAAAAGAAATGACATCAGAAAGTTTAGCGGAGAGCTTGGAATTATACAGTAGACTTACCACAGTCAAAGCTTGGTTAGTAGAATCTTCCAAAGGCTTGTAATACAAAGGACTGTGATGTCCAATTAAATTGCCCCCAGGTTGGAAATCGGGAGTGCTTGGATCAATATATACCTTGAAATCATACAGCATCAGATGGAAGTAATCGATATACCTACAAAGACATCGTTGAAGATATATTTGAAAAGGCTTTTGTCACCAAAAACTCCAGAAAATGCTGATAGGGAATAATTTAATGTGTATACATATGTATATTTATGCATAGCTTTGTTTGCTATACAGCAACTATTTAACACGCGTACTAAATATCTGACATATCACTTCAGAATATTTCAATGGCAATTATGCATTAAGCATGGAGTACATTATACGCTCATCGTCAGAGAAGCAGGAAAGTGGATGTGGATAGTGGAAAATCTTTCATGCAGAAATAAGCAAATTCAAGCATAAATGTATTGCTGTAACAATACTTGGAAATTTCAGGTACGTCATAGGCAGCGTCAATAGTATCTTGGCCACATCCAAACGCGGAGGTAAGCAACAACGGATCCTTACCTGGTCGAGCAACCTGATCCAAGGCTTCTCGAAGCTCCTATGAAGAAAAAACATTAATTATACTAGATATTTTTAATAATTATGTATCAATATGACTTTTCAAGTAAATAATAAAACACTCATTTCCAGAGCTCAATTTATCATCTCCTGGTCTGAGGATTTAACGGTAGTCAAAGCTCTATGAAATGTAGGAGTATGAATAATTCATTATTTGCTATAAAAGCAGTCAACAGTAGACAACCTTTAGCAGCAAAACAAAATTTTGTTTGTCTTCCGCAAGTCCTCCTCGTTTTCCAGGGTACTCTATTTCATTAATATTCGTAGAAATTTATAAAGATACCAATTAGTTGTAGCTCAAACAGTATATACATACTGTACTTTGTATTGTTGTAAAATACAATGTAGGCGTACGTAAGCTGATTAAAATTAAAACATCTCAAATCAAATAATGAAGTTGGTTCGAAAGCATACCCCAGTCCATATCTATTCCGTCAAAGTCCCATATCTGTATCGTTTCAATTATGCTAGATATGAATGCTTGTCGTTTCGCTGGGTCTGCAGCCATGTTGGAATACTTTATAGACCCTTCGTTCCATCCTCCTATGGCCATAGTTATCTTAAGGTTCCGATTTCCTTGCCGTAACGCGATGGTTTTCCGTATGTTGTCTAATTATCAAATTTTTATATAGTTGCACTTACAAGTATAACATAAGAATGCCTAACACGGAAGGTGAAAGGATTAAAGTTTTTATACAGTGGAAGAGGAGGAAATAAACCAAACCGGAGAAAGCTTTTCCATCAGGTTCGTCATTTGTTTTTGTAATTATATTAAAATTTTATACTCAAGGGTTGTTAGTGTTAAATTGATTTAAAAACTGTTTCTAGTCGAAGCTACTCGTTAGTTCGAAATTAATATAATGTGCATACAGTTGAATATTAGTTTAGTATGTACAATATTTCAGCTGAATTTGTAATTTGATAGTACTTATCGTTAGTACCTAAACCCCCTCCGGGATATGTACTTGGCAAATCAAGCCATGCATCTGCATANCAATATTTCAGCTGAATTTGTAATTTGATAGTACTTATCGTTAGTACCTAAACCCCCTCCGGGATATGTACTTGGCAAATCAAGCCATGCATCTGCATAAGTCACTTTGCTTGTAGCTTCTTCTAGTAGAAAGAAGCTGTAAACGAGATGAGTGCAAAGATTCGGGTCAATGTTTTCCACCCGAAACTGTCCAGCCCCTAAAGTAGTTTGGAAAATTAAATATTTTTCACTTTAGCAAGATGTGCAATAAGAAATTTGTACAGGAATTGGTGTAGGGTGTAGCGTTTAAGTTAGCGTTGGTAGTTTGTAAAGGCAATTCAATACATATTAATTTTGTACTCCACAATGCATTTTGTACTAAAATGCATTATTAGTACATTACTAACGTACAGCTTTGAAGAATAATTGTCAGCCAATTTTAATATGATCAACTAGCAACTTCATTTCATACCTAATCTATAGTGTGACCAAGTTCCCCAATAGCAAACCAAGATTGGGTTTTCCACCTTGTCCTTGATTAAAACTACTGAATTATTTCCATTTGTCCCTACATTAGCTTGAAAATAATTTTTTATATACTTTAAGCATTTTGTACAAAAAAATGAACTAAATGATTTTTTAAATGTCGTGAGCATATACTCTTATTACCTTTTATATGAGGAACTATACATAATAATCCCACAGTCGTAACTGCAAGAAGGTGAAAGTTGAATCCGGTTTTAAAAGTAGCCATTGAAATTTCAAACGATTGTCAGTATTAGTTAGCAAGACAAAATAACCAGAAAACCGCTCATTCATCACTACCAGATAGAAGCGATCATTACAGTCTTTATCATCATCAACGTCGATCTCAATTCCGTTTCAACCAACTTGATAAATACTTGATAGCAGAAACGATTGTGTATTGGCAGATTGTGTTTGTATTCAAAAGTATGCTGCACATCAGTCTACGAGCAGGGCTACAATACAATCAACTATGAAAAGCTTTGATATAGAATCTCGTTGATGGATGATGGAATGAATGAAAATATCTTTTATTCAATTCCAGTTAGGTGTACGTACGCTGATCAAACTTTATCTTGAAGTGAAATTTTTATTTTCGACTTGACTGAAGATAAATGATTTACAACACACGTCAGGAATATTTATACATACAACTATAGCAGGAGCAGGTCTTTTGTAGTTAAATACTTGATGAATTTCGTTTAAGCGATACGATCATTTGATTGTTTCTATCCGCTTTATCTAATACCTTCGATGTGAAATTGCTTTCTCTACACTCTACAGCTATGCCGTATTCGAAAAGATTAAATTTCATACGCTTGCAGTTTAGGAGCATGCTATTAAACTGAATTGAATAGATGTTATGGATGTGAAGGGAATTGTCTAAGCCATCAGTATCAGCAATGCATGAAATGCAATCTGTAAATACAATTGCGTTCGGTGAACGCTATTCTTTACACGTTGTGTATTTCTGTGTATGCGAATTGAGAGATAAGAAAAAAGAAAGAAAGAAAGCATACTTTCATGATGTAGGATAAAGTACGATGTCTAGATCTCGATGTACAAACATTTTCTTTTTTGATCTTTGATTGATTTTCTTGTTCTTTGATGGTCCTTCCGTTAAACGTGGTATTACTGTCATTGTTAGTCAGTATCAGCAATGCATGAAATGCAATCTGTAAATACAATTGCGTTCGGTGAACGCTATTCTTTACACGTTGTGTTTCTTTATATGCGAATTGAGAGATAAGAAAAAAGAAAGAAAGAAAGCATACTTTCATGATGTAGGATAAAGTCTAGATCTCGATGTACAAACATTTTCTTTTTTGATCTTTGATTGATTTTCTTGTTCTTTGATGGTCCTTCCGTTAAACGTGGTATTACTGTCATTGTGTATCATTTTCCTTTTCGTATTGAGTGTTATAGTCATACTCGCGCAAACTTCACATCAAACTTTCAATATTTCATAAGAACTGATAACTGTGCAGCTTGGTGTATATGCTTTTAAAAATGTGTCGAAGTACAGTAAAAGTCATTCTGAAGCGTATCCGGTCCGGATATGTGAAATTTCACGATCGTAACTACGAGTCAAGGTTAGCATGCATTTCTTCCTACATGTATGTTGCACCCACGAGCGTTTACACATGCACACTGACGCTGCCTGTGATAGTTCCTTGCACTCAGGAATGGCTGATGGATTTTAACAATTAAACTCTGTATAAAACTACTGTCTGTTGTTTATTTGTATATTAGAATTGAATATGTTAGTTCCACATGGAAAACTGGGAGTTAGTTGATATGTAGTTAACTGTTAAAAAAACGTAAAAATAATTGGAGCCGGGGGATAATTATCCCAGCTATCGTTATCTATCTGTAGAAGGATTAAATACCATAATCTGCTCTTGACGATTTTTGGTTGCGTGATATCAGAGTAGGTGTCAGATGTAAGTAGATTAAATTAAAGGAAAAGGAGCAAGTCCAAGCACTGTGTAATAGTAATACGTATTCTTTATGTTCATATTAAAATTTATCCGCAGTTGTAAATCTCGAATACTAAAAACGAGTGTTTTGAAAACCTCTAGAGATTCCGATCCTCATAATTTATAAAATGAATTAATGATTGATTATTTATATAGCTTTTTATTCTTTGCGTAGAGCGAATTCTAGGGGCACTGGTGCGGTCAAAGATGTAAGGTGAGATCTATATATATCCCACGTAATAATACTAATAATAATATAATACTGGTTTATTAGTGCATATTATTGTTTGAGAACACTGAACATACCCTACACTAAATTCCCCAACAACAAAACTACTCATATAAAACTTATTTAGTCCTTCGCCTACAGCTGGGTAATACCTTTGTTTTTTGATGCTATTCATGCAAATGGGAAAAGTTGTGGTTTGGGGTATCGCTGAGTTTCAGAAGTTTGGAACTGGAAGTTGCATGCATAATCATATTTCTCATTTACAAGCTGACACGATGTATGTGAAAAACTATGAATTTGATCCTCAAAAGCAAAATTCTTCTACACTCGGTGTCAGATGAAGCAAATGACAAAAATAGATACTGCTGCAGGCACGATGGGAGGGAGGTTACAACAGTTATGCAAAATATAAATAAATTATTGTTGGAAAGCATGGGAGGGTAAAATGCATGGCCACAAAAAACGGCTTTTGGATTTTGTTTTTGTACTTGACTAGTAAACTACTTGTAATCATTTGCTTACTTGCGTTACATCAATTCATATGTAATATATATAAAATTCTTATTTAAAAGTAATGAAAAGTCATTGTACCAATTTTCATAAAATAAAAGGAATCATCAGGCATCTTTTATTAAATTTTCAGTGCACTTTGTATTAAATCTAGATAATTCTGTGGATTCATTGCAATTTTAAAGAAACAAACAATCGATTACATTATGTAAAATATAGATGATAGAGATTCATTAACCGGAAGCTGTAATAATGCAACCAGTACCCCCAAAAGGTTAAGGATCCCTACTTTTCCTCACACCATTCATTTTCCTTCCGGATTTGCTCTTCCTCAGCGGGTGTGAAATCATTCTTGATATTGAAGGTACGACGAATTTCCTCAGGCGTTTTTCCTTTTATCATATTTGCCACAGTTTTACAAGTGACATCCAACAATCCTTTAATATCCAAGTAGTTTGCAGCCTATAAATGCCACAAAAACAAAGAATCCTATATATCATTTCAATACTTCATATTTCTTTGTCAAACTGATCCAGACATTCAATAACAACAACTGCGTTGTAAACCAACTTACCAGGATCAAGTCGAAGAGAATGGCTTGCTCAACTTTCAGAAAGTCTTGGTCCCACTGGGTGATATCATCCGTGCGTTTCTCGCGTGAGTCATCATCTTCTGGAAGTGGGGGATCATCCTGTCACAAATAAAAGGAAACATGAACATCACATTTACAAAGCCTCCATTCAACGTCATGTCATCTACCACAAATGGTGGACACGTGACAAGCAACTCTATCTATATGACACCGTATTGTTCTACAAAGAATACACTCACGCGGTGTTGTTGAGCCCACTGGATGACTAACTTGAGGATTTCACCACGCACATTTGGCAGAGGAATTTTCTCCTCGTTTCCTTCCACAGAGTTCACACCAAGATCTTCCAACATTGTCTTGATGGTAGTCGACATCTTAGCGATCTCCACTTCCACAGTAAAGGTTTCATGGTCTGAGCTTTCAAGGATGACTTTTGGCATTTTGGAAATGATGCTTTCTACAACTGTCACAGAAATATTTTTAATACCGGTTCACAATAAGTATCAAGAGTTAAAAAGAATTAGAAAAGTATTCAGGTGTCCGTCAACTGACAACGGATAAACAGTGGGTGGATTTTGACAAGAGTAACTAGAATTGTGTCATTTTTTGACAATGCAGAATGCGATGACAAAGCTTACTTTTTATCACAAAATACAGATGTTAGGAAAGCTTTAGAACATCAAATCATCATCATCCTCGTCAATGCAACGCTGACCTTTATGCTGCTGGTTGTAGAATATTTCAAAAGGGAAGAAAACAAAGTATGTAACGGCAGCAACAAAACGCAAAATTTATTTGGCGGGAGGTTCAAAATTTTAGATCATTCGCATCTCTCAGCAGCATCCCTCAACCATAAGTTAATGACTCAATGCAGGTCATTGAACGCAAACCAGGACAAATAGAAAAAATGTGAAAATGAACTTGCGAGAAATATGAAAACCAGTGAGAAGTCTGACAAACGCTTTTCTATGAAAGATGTAAGGAATGGAAGATAGAATGGAGTATGAATGATGATGAACCATGAAGTTATTTTTTGGAAATTTTAATGGTAAAAGCAAAGGTGTACAGTGACAGTGTGGGACACAAAGAATTATTCTATACCGAACAGAATAATTATGTTCGGTTTAATTTATTCATGATTATTTTTATTGATGGAATTTAGAATTGAGCCATATGGTTTTGATTTAGCATTTGGTTTGGCAATTTGGCATAGAATTATTTTTTGGGGTGTGATGATACATTAAAATAGCATAATTGATTCCTTAGGCGCAACCAGGAACGTTTTCTGGGAAATCACAATTGAGGTTAATTGGGTGGAATAAAGTTCCAGCTCCGCATCTTCCAGGGTAAACAGTCCAGGAATCGCCGTCAGCAACACAAGCATAGTAAACAGCGGAGCAAGAGTTTGTTGGATCAGGGTTCAGACCAACATGCTGGCACACGTCGGATGGTGGAGGTGGAGCAGCGGTGGTTTGTTGAGTGGTTGTCTGTACGCATAAGTAATATCAGTTGATTAAAGTTTTTAATCAATATTGTGGGTGTAACCATTTCTTAAAGACGTAGGTAAGAAGAGACAAAATAGCTTGTGTTATCTTACTGGTCTGGTGTTACTGGGATCCTCGGTCGTAGTTGGAGGTGTGGGTGGGTATTCTCCATTCAAGGCTCGGAATAAGGTCTTGATAATCTTAAATTTCTCATCTGAATGGCAGATGCCGAGGAAATCGTCTGTTTCAATTGACCAGACCATTCCTCCACCGAGACCGAGCTCATTAACGTAGCGTGCCTGCGTTAAAATACATTGATTTGTTAAAGCAAATATCGAATTGATTAGGTGGAAGAAGGCAGGCTTTGGCTTGACCTTATGGACTTTTGAGAATTATAGCATGAAGATATGTAAAGGGCTTAGGTTTATCTAAGAAAACGACAGATCAGAGTACAAGAAACGGAAGCAATTTTAGGTTAAAAAAGTGGTCGAAATCAGACATAACTCGTGTGCACAGATTCATTTTTATCGTGAATCTTTGCACACTCTGACAAAAACATCATTCATGTGTCTCTGGTTCGGCATCTCATATTATCTTTCCCATTTCGACAAAGAAGTGTTTTTGGAAA
>JAANSM010005517.1:0-10056 GCA_036850725.1 Orchesella villosa | reverse complement strand
TGAATGCTTTTTTGTCGTTTTGAAACAAAAAATATCGGAGAGGAAAATATCTTTCAATATGTCTTTCCTTTTGTTTTTTGTGCTGAGGTCCGCTTTCCATTTATATATGTGTAATATGCACACCATCCCATGCCATCCTTCATGAATCTATATCTATCTAAATTGACTCTTTTGGCTTCATCAGCCAAATAAAAATATCATGAATAAACTAGTATACTCTAACACGAGTTATTTAGATACATATCTTTTATAATAATTCCTAACAATTCCTCTATATTCTCCCATTAGCAATTAAAGTTACTTCAATTACTAATTACCCAAACCCTGTTTTCATTTTCATGGCAATAAAGTTTAAATACTTTGGATACAGATGTGTGCTAAGTAGTCGGTATGTAATTGGAGCCACAATTTGGCATAGAGAGAAAGGAAATCGAGCGTCCTTGAGCTCCGTCTGAATAACGTGACTTGAATATACCGAATTTAAAAAAAAAGATGGTGGTTGGCGGAAACTACAAAAAGGAGGAGGATACTCAAGAATCTCTCCTGGACTAATTACTCTTTCACCACACACCCTATATATATTTATCTCCTTACCTGGCAGCTGATAATATCCAAAAGATGTTCCAAACAATGCAGAGGATGATCCACATTTTACATTGAGGACGAGAGAAAGGGAGAGAGAAAGATGATCTCTAATATCACAAATTAGAAAAATGCATGTAAAGGAGAACAAAAAATATTTGGTCTCCTTCTGCCCACCGAAAGTAACTATATCGATTCACACACTTATAAGCAACAGCTATAAACACAGCTTTGTCTACTTGTTGTCACATACATTTTAATTATTTATTTTTTATTGGAAATCCATCATATATACAAGAGGCGGCTCCCCTTGCACCGACTTGAATCCATATTGAGTGGTGACAGGAAAGCACAAGGAACAAATTCACTTTCCCACTGTCCATTTCTGCCGAAACATGTCACACACATCTTGTCTCACTAAAAACAAAACTGACTCATTTGCTTTCTCTTTTTTATATATGTTGGCATTACTATCACAATTCAATTCACCACACGACATGATTAGAAACTGAAGCAGTAATTGCGTGACCACTGCCTCCACTTCTGCTGATTTTCCAGGTGGAACAATTGGAGTGGCTGGAAGTTCCACAACACCAGCTGCCCGACACCGTCGGCAGTTTTCCACGTTTCCAATGGTGCGAGTAAAACTTGCGCTTCTTTGACAAAGCCATTTCCATTCTAATATCGCATTTTTGTGCAAGCTCACATCACTTTTTATTTGGTTTCCAGCTTTCTTCTACCTTTTGCATAAATATTGTTTGTCACACGCAATGAGAATATCAAGTTCTCTTACTACATTTCAGTTGTTGTTTCGGTAAATTGAATTCCATTCTTTTTCTCTCCTTTGTTCACCACACTCACTCAAAAAGGAAAATCAATTTTTAGAATTCCCTATCAATAAATAACCAATATATTTTTCATAACTCGGAATGACTGCTCATAAAATGAAATGAGGTTTTGTTGAAGGAAGGCAAGGAATTATTTACAGACACAGAGGAGAAGAAAAAAAAATATATTTTTTGATGATGATGATGAGCCACCTCACTCACATCTTGACTTATTTGGCTACATGTCTCAGTCACTGATTGTGAGCTTCACGGAGAGCGGAGAGAGAGAAAGAAGAGAAAAAATATTCTCAATGCATTCGTATCATCACGATCCCGATACAGTGAAGAAGATGAGAGAGACTCTCTTAGCTTAATCTCGAACAAGTGAAAAAATGTGAGAGAAGACATTTACACTGGGAGCATGGGAAGACAAGAAGATATGTGTGAGCGTGTTCTATGTTTTTCATGGCATAAGCCACCGCGGCATGCTATACGGCATGGCACCCTGTTGCTTTTTGCCAGGTTCTCCATCCAAAGCCAGAGATACTACAACAACCCGGCCTCTTTATTTTTTGCATGTTGATTTTCTCACTCTCAAAACGATGTGACTCTTCTTCTTCCTCCCAATCTCAAAACTTTTAGTTTTAACTCAACAAGAATTTGGCAAAGTGGCGGAAGAAAGGTTTGCTCATTGATTAGAAGGATTAGCGGAAGGACAGACAAACCGGGTGGAGTGAGGTGAGCTGTGTCAATCTCAAAACTTTTAGTTTTAACTCAACAAGAATTTGGCAAAGTGGCGGAAGAAAGGTTTGCTCATTGATTAGAAGGATTAGCGGAAGGACAGACAAACCGGGTGGGGTGAGGTGAGCTGTGTGAGCTTGGATGAGGATGAGTGCTTTGGAGCAATACGAACCAACTTAAAAGTGTCTCGAACATCGAACACGGTTACGCTATATAATAATATCTGCATTTTAACACAGAGGCAGGAAGGCAACCAAAATCAAGCCAAAGCCAAGCCACAAACTGATACTTGAGGGGAATCACTAGATGAGCTGACTATGCGACAAAGATTATATCTGACCATATCTCCATGCTTTAAAACCCACTCTCTCGTCTCGTCTCTCTATATTTTCGAACAAGGTAAAATCACAACGGTACACACGACACATAAAAATATACAAGGAGCACACGG
Source organism: Orchesella villosa (assembly GCA_036850725.1). Classification (NCBI taxonomy): domain Eukaryota; kingdom Metazoa; phylum Arthropoda; class Collembola; order Entomobryomorpha; family Orchesellidae; genus Orchesella; species Orchesella villosa. The sequence goes on along the minus strand of JAANSM010005517.1, from coordinate 7,455 downwards.
AACCACTCTTGTTTTGTCTCCCGTCTCACAAGTACAGGAAGAATATCATGATGATAATATGATATGACTTCTTTGCATGTGCTCGTGTTCCCATTCAAAGGATAAGCTTGGAAGAAGCCAGGGGAAAATAAAGTGCACAAATTTTATTTTATTTTTTCTTCGCCAAAAAATAAGACTGTAGTTTTATACATACTGAGAGTATAAAATCAGTACAACGACTTCTTTCCATTTCCTTTAGTATAATATGATGTTCTTATCATGATGATACATAGTGCTACTAGCAGTTCTCCTCTTGCTCGTGATGATCGTGGTGGTGATATGACTCTGATGATGATCCTCATTTTGGTGGAGAGAGAGATGCAGTGTTTTGTTGGTGGAGAATGAGCACATGTCATCATCATCAGTACACCACACACTAGAGCACCACCACTTTGAGAAGGATATGAAGAGAAAACGGAGCATAAAGCATTAGCCAGTTGTTCCATCAGCATACATTGCTCAGGCTCCTTCTACACCAGTCATTAAGATAAAAAATATAAATAAAACTGTGAAAATTATGTGGTGAGACGATATCTTCATCATGTTGTTAGTTGTGTGATGATGAATATTCTCCAGAGAGTGAGGAGGAGGAAGGAGTGAAGTACTCACCATCATCATCATCAACAGCAACATCACAACAACATTATTATTATCATATTCATCATATCATAATTATACCATGTATTCCTCAGTGACTGATTCTCATTTCCGGTGAAAAGTGACTTGTGCTGTGTCCCCAACAACGAAAGTTGAGTTTAGATTAAAAAAATTGAGAATTTAAATTTGAAAAAAATGTGCTCCGCAACTCATTCCAGGCTAATTTTTAACTCGTGACAATAATGCAACGACAGGAGCCGACAAGTATTGTGAGATAAAGACGGCAAACGAAACATTCTTCTTTTTCACATAAACTTCAAATTCCGAATTAGTTTGGAGAAATAAAGGTAAAAAAAGAGAATTTTGGGTTTAAGTGTTATTTCTATTTGATAAGATTTAATTTCCCCAGATAAGCAAGACGAGTAAGGGCTCGTTACACAATCAAAAATGTTGCTAATTGACCACCCACAGGCTCACCACTTAGATTGATATACACAAACTTACATAGTCTGTGTCAGAAAAGAAAGAGGAAATGATGTTGTATCAAAAGGCATTGTCATTCTCATCATCAAAAAAGCTTGAAAAGAGAAAAAAACTGTGGGTTCCAAAGTGTAATCTTAATGGCTGCTCTTTTTTTTTGCACGCATCATTTGGCCAGCTTATTTGTTGAACTTCATTAGCGACTACATTACAATAGTTTCAAGCAACCGTAGCTCAACCACCTTCCAAACTCATTAAAATGTTGTTGTTTGTCTGTCTCCTCCATTCCAAAAGCGAATGTTTCTTGAAGCAAACTAGCCAAAGCGAAACCACTTCGTCATTTGTGCATTCCTAATTCCTGGCAATCCTATAGAATATAATAGTGGTCCATATAGTCCCTCCCTACTTCCTACTCTACTAAATTACTTTATGCAGAACTGCCAAGATAAGGTGACAGATGATATTCTCACTTTACTTTCTCCTTCGCAACTTGACTACATAATGCTTCTCAGTTTTCACACAAAAATTCTCCTTAAAATTAATTTGCAGTGTTGAGACAAGCGTCACTCAACGGTACATTAGAGAACTATTTTTTTTCTCCTCCGTATCATCTCTATTTACTTTTTAAAAACTTTTCCCCTTATAATCTTTTTAATGCATTTTTGTAACTTTTCTCAAACATGTGCAAATAAAGTTACAAAGTGATTCGTCTCAAATTACATTAGCACATTTAACGACAGGAACACCAATAAGGTTATATAAGTTTTATGCAAGGCATGGAAAAGGAAAGGGAAAACCGCATTCTAAACTGCATCTCATGTTTCAGTCAAAGAGGAGGCAGGCGCTCGTAAAATTCAATAAACAGAAGGGAAGTGGAAGCTCACACACACATTTTTCAAATATAGTAAAAGATTAAAGATAATGAAAGCCACTTTTTTTTACTTTGGCAAATATGTGTTTACATTTTTTCTCTCCTCAAAGCCAGCACCGTTGAAAATTTCAATTGCTTTTTTCCCGTTTACCACAGAGATTTATACTTTTCACCCTCAATAAATGAAATAAGCTATAAAAAAGGGAAGCGGAAGGGATGAAGAAGGGAAATCTAATACTTTATGCTTTTTAGTGTAAAGTTGAAATTGAAAATGATGATGAAAGGAAATCATTTTTCTTGGGCGGATGCGTTGATGATGATGACTTACTTTTAGTTGAGATTGAGCTAAAAGCCTAATATTTTTTTTGAGTATGCTTGCACCTGCCTCTCTCTCCTCCGACGGGAGGACGGAATTTGTAAAAAAAAACTATTGAATATGAAGTGTGGCATTGGGATCACGATTCCTTTTGGTGTGGAGAGCTCCTGTTGTTTGTCACAACACTCAAGAAGACGAGGGATAAAAAGAGCTCAAAAAGCAAAGCAAAAAGCAATGTATTTAGTTATGGGACACACATCAACTAGTCAACATCTAAAAAAAATCCAAATTGCACGGCTTGTTCACTTGATAATATTGCCCTTGTCGTTTTATGTCTAGTAAAAACTGTCTTGTGTCCCGGGCAAAAGAGAATGAGTGTGTGTGTGTGTGTGTGTGTAGATTTAACATTTACATGTATTCAATTCATATATATATTTTTTCTGTAGTTGAATAAATGAGGAGTGAACTTTATTTAGAATTTTTTCAACTTTATTTTGCACTCACTCACCCGTTGCACTCTGGGAATAAGAGAGAGAGAGATGAGGATGAGGGTGATTTGAACGTGACATGGAAAGGAATGAGAATGAGATGTAAATGTTGAATTGGATAGTAGCTAGTTGCTAATTTCAATCTCATACTTGGTTGCTCTTCTCACTAGTATAGCATTTCTCATTGTGATCATGATGATGACAATATATTTATATGGATTAGGAGACAGAGCGATTTGTAACAGTAGTGGAGAGGGAGGGCATAGGTCACTCTCATCCTGTGTCCCAACTGTTTGTCTGTCTGCCTAAAAAGAGCAGGTCGGAGGAGCGCCTACCTTGACTCTAGTTCCGCCACTTTTTCAGCTATTCCCCGAAACATTTTACAAACATGTTGTTTTGCTCTTTCTCTCTCTCTAACACACTTAAATCCAAAATGATTGTCAGTTTGAGTGACACTGACACAACAGTGACGCTTTTCCTCCCTACTGCATTCCATTCTCAATATCTTTCCCCAAATAAACTCTTCTGTCCTCAGAGCAGCTCTAAGTTTTACACAAGTTATATGCTTTGATTCGATATTTCATGCCGCTCCCATTTGTATGTATCAATTCGTTGGTATCATTATATCAACTTTGTAAGAATTTGCCACACTTTTGAAATATGAGATGAGGAGAGAACGTCTCTCTCTCTCTCTCTGAATGAGTGTGTGTGTGTGTGTGAATGAGATGAGTGGAAATGAAAAATCATGTCATCTCCAATAGATTATGTTTCTTTCCTTCCTCATGGGAAATATGAGGAGACATAGACAGACGCACGATCCCGATCCAATGTTGAACACACACCATTAAGCCGAAAATGAAATGGCAGCCGACATGATGACGACATCATGATAATCATCAAGGATGAGCATGAATGATAAGAAGCAGAGGTACATGCTTGATGGTCTTCGTGAAAATGAAAATTGGCAACACTCTCTTTCAAATTTATTATGTGCATACACACATCAACATTTTTTAAATTATATTTGTCAGTCTAATGCATTTTGTATAGAATTTCGTTAAGGGGGTAACTTGAGACAGGGTATAATTTTTCTTAATTTTTTTTATTTTCTTTGGGAAAGAAATAAACTCTTCCGGTGTAACGATGAGGAGCTTAATGACCTGGTTGTTTCACTTTGAATCTGTAATTTTCCTCTGGATTCTTTCCTTGATTGTGCTTGTCCATCCTCAACAACTGCGTTATAATAAGGAGCTCTCCAAACACGTTACCAACTTGCTAGATGGCCTTCTCAAGGAGGATCGATATGATAAGAGGATTCGACCAAATTTTGGGGGTAAGTTGCAAAAGGTATATTAAGTACATAGGATTTATTCCCAACCAAATCCACACAGCCTTCAACATTTCATTCATTAATCATTCTAATTTTTACGCCTGTTTGGATCTAACCAGGTCCACCGGTGACGATAGAAGTGAACATGTATATCAAGAGTTTAGGGCCGGTGTCGGAAACAGAAGAAGTAAGAACTTAGCACAAGTTTAACACTAACCAGAAACCTTCCTTTCTCTTCCATCCAAAGTTATTAATCTGTTGTCTCGAAAATTAAGTGTGTAGTTAAGATGTGTCGCTGTTTTTCTTTACCCTATTTTCTATTTTTAACAAAGTAATAAAAATTTTCTTATCTCATTCCCTTCTTCCCATCATCAGGTCTACTCATTGGATTGCTACTTTCGACAAATGTGGGTGGACAACCGACTAAAGTTTAATGCATCTGCGACTGGGCTCTCTGAGTTCTCCATGAACTGGCTCTTTTTGGACAAGGTGTGGAAGCCGGACACGTACTTTGTCAATGGAAAAAAGTCATATTTGCATAGTATCACAGTGCCCAATAAATTCCTCCGTTTGAGACAAGACGGACTGTTGACATACTCCATGAGGTACATGACAAGATTTTACCCCTTTTATCTTGTCAACATCTTTTTTTTCTTGTTGAGAAACTCCCATTGAGTTCGATCCTCATTTGTCAACTCATCACTAGGCTTCAGTAAAAAATGGAGAAAAATCATAGGATCACAGAAGTCAATTCATTTATCATCTAGATTCATTTTTATTTCAGGTTGACAATCAAAGCCAGCTGTCCCATGCATCTCCGTAAATTCCCATTGGATTCCCAGTCATGTCCTCTTGATATTGGAAGTTGTAAGCAAAGAATTGGCTGATGATGATAACGATAATGATGATGAAAAAGATTCTCTCTTTTCTATTCTATTTTTTAGTTCTTGTTTGTTGGCAATAAAAGAAATGAGATTAATGACGAGATGTGTTTTATTTTTTTGTAAATTGTATTTTTATACACATCATCTCATTTGACTTGTCTCCTTTTACTGTCGCTCTCTCTCTCTCTCAACTTGGGTTCGTCTCGTCTGGTTCAAGACGGTTACAGCAACAACGACGTGCTCTACGCATGGTTGAAGTCAAATAAAGACGCGGTGGGCACGGAAGACGGTGTCAACTTGGCTCAGTATAACTTGACTGGAATCAAAATGAAGGAAGAGATACGACTCTCCAGTCGAGGAGGTACATAAAAATAATATTTACTTCAAGTAATTACCAACATTAGCTCTATTTTATATTTACTGCTTTCTCATCTCTTCTCTTGTTTTTGTCTCTGGGGCATTTTTGTCATTACCCATTATATTTGCAATGTACACTCTCCATTTTTCGTTGCTGTCATGTGATTGCGAGTTTAATTATGAATGGTGGAGAAGAGATGGAAATGAGTCGCTAATGGCTTTTCCCAAATAATGTGTGACAAGAGAGGAAGCAGAAGGAGAGCAAATGCACATGTGCTTTGATTTACGACTCATGAGGAGGAAGATGATGATGATGATGATGAGCTTGCTAAATATGCAGAGAGTCGAGAAATAAATGCAAGTGAAGTATGAAGTATAGCCGAGTTGGATGGTTGTTGGATTGGTTTGGATTGGATCGGATAGAGAGAGAGAAAAAGAGACCCCGAAAAAATGAACACTAATTACGCTTTGCAAAAGCTCAAATGGGACGTTGATCTGTGATATGTTAGATGTTTGCATGAGATATACATAAAACACAAAAGTTGCTTCCACAAAACTATGAGAAATGAGTCATCGGAGAAAATAAAGAGGGGATTTTTTTTCAGAGAGCAAGAGAGATGAGATGAGATGAGACAGAGAGAAAGAGCTTTGTCTAATTTATGGGCTAGTAATGAGGAAAGAATGTTGTAGGGAGAGGATGAGACATAATATGCGTGAGTTAGCTGCTAATCTTATCCTTTGTCGAGATTATTTATTTCACTTCTTGGTTCTTTTGCTTTGCAGATAACTTCTCAGTGGTCGCCGTCCACTTCCATTTGAAGCGACACACGGGCTACTTCATGCTCCAGGTTTATGTGCCTTGTACCCTCATTGTGAGCTGCTCTTGGGTCAGCTTTTGGATTGATCCGCAAGCTGTTCCTGCTAGAGTTTCACTTGGTACTTGACTCAAATCAGAAATATTAATGGAGTTTAAATGATTCATTTGTGAATGCTAAATTCAAATGATTATGATGAATCATAAATTATTCAAGGTGTGACAACGGTTCTGTCCATGACAACACTTGGCTTTGGTGGCCGATCGCAGATGCCACGTACGTCCTACGCCACGGCACTCGACTGGTTTGTCATCATCTGTTTTTCCTTCGTGTTCGCGTCGATGGTGGAGTATGCAGCTATAAATTTTTTGGACAAGATGACAAAGGATGTGGCAGCGAAAGCGACAAAGAAGAAGAGACCTCCAAGCGCGGAAGGGGAGGCGCAACCATCCTTCATTCTCATTCGGTTGTTGAGGGACGTGGCTTTGTGGTTCTATAGACAGTTCAAAGATCCCTGGCAACTGCCCAAGACGCCAGGAAGTAAGTTTTCTCAGGTGGACATTTACTCACGAAAAATATTCCCACTCTCCTTTGCCATCATTAATACGATATATTGGACCAGCTTTATGTACTATTTTGATGATGAGCCACCTGTCAGAGAACAAGTGCCTATGCAAACCAATATGTAATAAAATGTGAATTTGGGAACAATTTAATAAAAAAATATTTATTAAAAACATTATTTTCATTTCCAATGAGGTATATAGTTCAACGAATTAGTCATCAATTCTCATCATCTTCTTCCATTCGTTTCCAGAATAGTGCCATACTCAAATGGGACGATTCTGTTTCTTAAAACATTAATTCTACTTTCAGGAGGTAGATATTCTTTCTATGCAAGTAAAAGTACGCACGCAGACCGTTGATTTTCTGGTCAAATAATGAAAAGTCCTCGTGGATCATAGCTTCGTACGATCCACGAGGACTTTTCATTATTTGACCAGAAAATTTCTTTCAGTTCCCTGTTCCAGTGTCAGGAAATTTCGGAGAATTCCTTAATGAGGTATGTTTAGTGTAACGTTTGTCGTAGAACTGTATAATGTTAGAGAATATCGTTCGTTTGATATTGCTTCATCGTGTATCGTGTTCATTAATTAAAATAGCTAGTCAGAACGGATTTGGTTGGGGGTGCAACTGCATTTGAATATTTGAAACTCAATAAACATAAACGTAGTGTTTCAAGTAGAACTATAGTATTTTTTAATTTCGCTCTCTACG
>JAANSM010005516.1:0-10057 GCA_036850725.1 Orchesella villosa | reverse complement strand
AGTAGTGTGTATAATTCCAACAAACCCCAGCTTACAATATACAACTCTGAGTAGAGTCCTTTTCACACATACACTTTCACTCACACAAATAGAATTGGAAGATTTGTTTGAATATAGCGTTTTATCCAAATAGTTATTTAAAAATTGTTGTTTCTGGCAAAAGGAACGCCGTAAAATTTGAACTAATACTTTGCTGGTGGTGAATAAAACACTTCAGCTTCAACAAGCACTGTCGGTTAATAAATACATATAATTATTATCCATCATTATGTTGGATACCATATCACGAATGACGAGAAGCAGTTGCATAAATACCAACAGCAGCAGCAGTTTATCAGCTTTTATCAGCGTTCTGGCTGAAATCTGGAGCGTGATTATGGAAAGCACAGGCGTATAGGCAGCAGTTTATGAGATCAACTGATAATAAGTAGGTAGATATTATCCTTAATATAAATAACAAAGGTTAGCCTATACAGCTGAAGCTATATACAACTTTATAGATAGAGTTTTGCAGTATTTCACCAGAATCATCTTCATATAGGCCATCGACTTGTGTCAATAAAGCGTTTGGAATTTAAAAAACTAAATTTCGAGTAAGGTGAGATCACCTTCCGTTCCTTCCATAAATGTCTTTTCACTTTATCCAATGTGAATATATTATTCATTCTTAGTCATTGCTTTTGGAAGGGCAATATAACTGCAAACTTCATCCGAATTTTTTCAAGGCTTATTTTTTCCCTTATCAATCATCAAGCGGAAAGATTTCATGAAAGTTTGATAACGTGCTCCATAGATTTTGTTATTTTTAGGACATAGGCAACTATTATTATGTAACTGAGTTCCTTCTGTATGTGCATCCTCTTTCATTAGCGAAATGAAATGAAGTAAAGGATTTTCCCAGGGCACTTTCAAGGTCAATTTCAATGTGTTCTTTACAAGTGCAGGCAATAATATACACTTCAGAATACTCTCTCACACAGATATTGAACATCATCGGCACGATGAATAACGCGTGCACTCTAGTAACTAGCGCTCTTGTAGAAATCTCACAAGGCTTTTTGGTCGCTTCTATATTGCTTTTAGCCATACGGCACCGGGTATGCATGCACGTACACTCGTATTTTTATTCTTCACTAGACGACGTAATGCATTGCAATGAAACACAAAACTTCTCTGAAAACCATGCAATCTTGGGGAAGGAGACCCACTCATTTGAAGAACCGGATCATGGCATGACATATATACTATATGTAATGCAACGTCAAACATGAACGTGGGCTCATGTTAATAAAATTCCTAGAGCGTACCTCCAAAACTATTTAAAAGCAATAATCTTCCTCTGAAAATTTATCTTGAAGTTACTAGGCACGCTCTTGAAAGTCTCTTGATAGTACTCTTATAGTTAATGTTAATGACACTCTTAGGTTAATGGAACAAGTAATTACATTAAAGAAAAAAGGAATTTTGAAGAAAAACTCAAACCTGAAAATATAGGATTTTTCCTCCTTAGCTGTAGAGCTGAGATGAGAATAATAAAAGCTTGGTACAAATCTTTTGTGCTATTCAATTCGATATGGTAAAATTTCACGTAAATTCAGCCATCATCTTCAAAGTACAATCCCGTAAAGTGTGACTACTCATACAGAAATGATTCAAAAGACTTCTTTGAAGCACCTGTCGCATAATATCTTGTATTCATGCCTGTTTAAGCAGGATAAGTATGAATATACTGTTGTTTCGTCTTTTAAGCTATATAGCCGAACTTACACATTGAATATTATTGCACACCTTTTGCCTCCAACAACTACTATTGCACTGGCCAGGTCTACAAAATAAATTTCACGATGACATGCACACACTACACCACGGCATTGATGATGATGACGATGATATGATGATGCAAGCCACAAGCAAAAGGATGATGCTACAATGCCAACAGCATACAAACAAACAGGACAATACAGTTTACTAAAATCACTACACTCCTGTTGTTCTGTGCATGTAATGCAAAACTAATTCGATATAGGCATTATATTATATATTATAGACTTAGACATAATATCAAAATAAAATTCCTGTGCGCTATTGCTGCTATTAGGAAATGATCACTTACAATAGTTGCACAGCTTTATATAATAAAATTCACATAATTTTCTGTTGAAATGTAAAATGTATCATAAACTATCAAATCCAACTACTTTATACACACACAATTACCACACAGACAGACGATGCACAGATGTAGGGACGACTGTGTGCTTGTTGACTATCATGTTTTGTGTAATCACGTAGCAAACTGACTCACTGAGCCAGTACATGAGTACCAAGAACTTTTTTGGGGGATTTAAGATAGTAGTAACATGATCATGATAGTGCATATATAGTACATATGTACTTTCATAGTAATGTAATAAAATGGTCCTGAACCAGCCGCCAGTGAATAGTCAGTCACTCAGTCACTACTGCTTCTATTCATATTTCATAAAAGAGTAACAGCAGCAACGCATCAGCAACCGCATGCATATTATGGACATAGGCAATTCTCAATCCAAATCCAACAACATGATATGATCAGCCAACTGCTATGCAATATTTGTAACTTCAGAAAGAGATGAATCCAATCCAGACTCCGTTTATGTATTTATATATATATATGTATTATTTATTGTGCTACTGTAAAAATGACCATACGTTATTGAACTACATGGGTGAAGTACACGAGTAATAACACTACAACACAAGTTTTCTATCTTTCTATCCAGCGAACTTTACAAATAACAAACCATGAAAGAAACATAAGATCAGCAAGTCAACTCAGCTCACATAATATATATAGTTCTATATGATTCTATCTAAAACACGTGAGAACGGGGTGAGCTTTTTCACAATGGGCACAGAAACTCTTGAACGAAACCCAAACCACTTAAGACAGTCAGGCTAAGATTTTTTGGCTTCACTTAAACCAAGAAAAAGGCTATTATCAATCTGAACAAGCATACATTATTCTCGGGGTAAACCATTGGGGTTATGTTGAATTCCTATAGCGTTACTCCTTCTGTGCATCTGGCTGTGACCGTGGAAAAATAGTAACTGAGCTGAAGAATGCTGGAATATCCTCTATTTTAGCATGCATACATGAATGCTGTTGTTTTGATGAGGGGAATAGCATGTACTTAGTTGCATAGACGCTCTTTTCCTGAGTGCACATGTACTTATGGTTTCCATTCCACTCTGAAGAACGAAGCAGCTCAGCAGCTTCTTCACGTGCTGCAGATGGTAAAATGTAATAAAAGCATATGGATGAATATGTTGTATATATGTATAACTCACTTAAGAACCAAGGTGAAAATGTCTCGCTTTCAATTCATCATCAAGGCATGAAAGTATATGGATGGGCAATATGCTCAAACCCATTCCTGCAACTACCAAAAACCAAGCCAAGTCCAATAGGTTAGATCCAAATGACAAACAAACACATGAAACAAAGCGATATTGTCATTTGTAATGGGTTAAATATAGCGTAAACGTAAAGTATACGGGAATGTACAGATTCTCTTTGTTAATGCTTCTCAAAAAAGATATTTGGTCAGCTCATAATGCTGATAAGGTGCGTTGAATTGTGCTAGAGAAGTATCAAATGAGGTTGAATGGTGTATATATAAGTAGTCTGCCCAGCTTCAATACAACCTAAAGTCACAAAGGCAGCGGAGATGTTAAAATGTAATATCTTTGTAATATATAATGTGTATACTACTTACATCCTTTACACGCATGTTCAACAAAGATAAGCAGCAAATTGGAAAGCATAAACGAGCTTTGAGCTTCTTCTTGTTGTTTTGTAATTATTCTTTTGTGCTCAAAGGTTTTCGTTTAATCAGAAAAGATGATTTAGTAGGCATAAATAAAGTCGTATGGTTTTCATTCCACAGAGAGTTGAGGGAACAAGTATCGTGCAAATGCATCCTTCCTCCAAAATGCAAATAACTTAGGAAAACAGTAGAGTTCATAAGCTGCTTATTGAGGAGAATAAATTCTCGATATGTTTGTCAATGATGCTCGTGAGTAAACTGAACTAATTAATTAGTTTACCAAAAGCAGGAAGCTTATATATTTCCTCTCAATGATTAGTGTAGGATTAGTGTAGCAACTGGTATCAGCCAATTTGATGGTTTATCATTTAAGCTCAAACCACAAATTGTTTACGTTTGACTGTCTATATTTTCTTTCTGTTCAATAATATTGCTGCTGTTGAATCATTGCATTGTTTAGTTGCTTCGTAGAGCATGAAAAAGTAGAGGCTTGTGTGATGCTTTAGCTAAAGCTAATAAGTAGTGGCTGGTGCAAGTGCGTTGTGATATGAAGATATGATATGGTAGATAGAGAAGAACGCATCGGGTGTTCATTCATTTTTCGCCGTAAGTTGAGATAGTGATTGTCATATCATGACAAGAAAGTAACGTTCATGATATGAGTTTTACTTATTAGCGTCTTTTATTCTTTGTTTTCCAAATATGAATCTATAATAGCGAGTTTAAGCTCTTCTACGCGACAATATTTCAGCTCCAAAACTTTTCGCTGTACTTCAAATTTACAGCTACATCTTTATTTTTTATTGATGAGCATAGCCTGATTAGACAATTTTGTGTCATGCCATGCATGAAAAATAAATATTTCGTAATGAAAATATAACGATACAGGAAACCAACTGTATGTATCAAAATAAAAACTGTTTGTTATGAATCTCATTCTCATCAGTCTCCTCACTCCCATCATCCTAGCAATTCCATGGAATACAGTTCTTTATAAGAAACCTTGTGATAGCAATTTCAATGAAAATGACAAAACAGGTAAAACGTGCTAGTAAATGTCTTGCTCATTTATAAATTCAAAATAAGTTACGAGAAAATAAATGAGCACATTGCTTCCCTTTCAATCAGCTTGTACTCAGAGTAATTATGCAATCTCATGCTGTTAGAATTGGAACAACGCATTAGTATGCAAATTGTAAAGTAATAAACTCCAGTAGCATTTTATGCAACTATTCGGGAACATGTACGTGCAAATATTACTATATTCATATACCACATGTCAAGCGTTATTGGAAGGAAAATGAAAGAAAGAATATTTTGCTATGTTGAGCTTTCATTTTCATAAATCACTAGAGTTCGATGTCTGCAAACTATCCGTCGTAGCTCTACTTAAGGAGAATTGGCAGGGAACCAGATTTGGAAGTTATTTACTCTTTTTCGTGCAGAAATGCCGTAAAACCCTTCACACTCACAGAATAAATTCCAATTTTATTAGAGCTCATTTTCTGACAACTTACATTCAAATCTACTCTACCAAAATTAGTGATCCAAATTGACGTGACATTACACACTTAATTGAATTTCCATTATTTAGTGTTAGTACTGCTTGTAAATGAGAACAAAGTATTTAAAATAGCTGTAGATGTATACAATATAAATAAATTCACTTTGTCATTTTGTCTAGTTTGTAGTAACCTAAATCATTTTATATAACACGTCATATTATTTGTATATATACGGATCGAGATTTATTTTCTACTGTATAAGCAAACATAAAAATGAACACAGGTTTACCATCAGAGCGTTTTAAAAATGAACGGAGACGACCAGTCAAACACTGTAACTAAATTATCCCTAAAATAAAGTTTTAGTACTAATAAAATTATTATACTTTGAATATTTGCAACATTTATCATGCATAGCAAAACTGAAATTATACATTTGCTGAAAGAAAATAAAACTCAGCAGTCATTGAGACATATAGAACTTAACAGAAATTATATTAAACAAAGAAAAGTGTTAGGTTATCTATAACATCTAAAGAAATAATCTGAACTTCCTTGTAATACTGGCACTGGATTAAATGAATTTTCAATTGTGCTGTTTTGCGGATGATGATCATATACTGAGTCCATGCTGTTATAAGAATAAGAAACAACGCAATGTTATATATGGTGCTTTGTTCACTCCATCGGAACGATCGAGGGCATTTTCCAACTGGACTGAAAAATTGGAACTTGTGTAATTCACTTGAGAGTTGCACAGTAGCATACTTTGCAACACAACACAAGACCTTTCATTCACATTTGCCTTGAATCACGGCTCGCAGCAAGGAAGATTTTGTGAATCACGTCCATCCCATAAGCGCAAACGCACAAAAAGCCAAAAACCTGAAAACAATTTCGGCAAAAAATTCACCAAATATTGACATAAAAGCTCAAACATGTACAATTTTTGTATCATTAATCATATATATGCATTTCAGCTGCAAGTTTATTATTCTTACGGAAGCTGCAATGAAAACGCCTTCATGCTGACCCAAAAGGGCTGCATATGTGGATACGATGAAGTAGAGGAATGCCCATATTCCGCAGTATATGGCTTCCTGTGGAGAAGCAATAACAAATAAATCCTTATTCCACTTATTGGCTCAAGTCGGGCTTGCAATCAGCAATTCAATGTGATCGACACATACTTAAGTCGGCATTCAGAGAGTAATACTTGTGTATAATAAGAACTAAATCTACTGCATGTGCATAATATACGTCAGAGTCAGTTAGGTATGCATAAAATGCCATATTTCACAGTCCATTTGCACGAGTTTTTTAGGATATGCGACTACGCGATCTTTGTTTTTGTATCATAAATATTATAGTAATGATTTGTTTGACACACTTACAAAAATCCAGAGTGCAAAGTGAAGTCGCTCAATCACTCGGTATATGTAGAAGGCAAATAGGATGAGTGTGATAAAGAGTGCTCCGAGAGCTACAAAACTGTACCAATAGTACGTTCTGCTAGCGCAAAGTATGCAAATGAGTCCGAGAGCGCTGAAAAGCTAAAAGAAACAAAAACAGATTCAGCATCAGCGTCACTTCACTCCATTTAATTGCTTTACAAACCGTTTTTTCGCAAATAAGCTCAAATTAAAAGAGTTTATTTGTTATAAAGGTTATGGTTTATTTGCACTTTCGTACAATTTGCATGAGTTTAAGGAATCCCCCGAACGTCACTATGTAATGTGGGTCCAGGTGGAGGCTGCTCATAGTAGAAGAGGATCCCATTATTTTTCCCATGTGGTTATTATGAGAACTGCCAGCCTGAACAGAACGACCTCCGGTTTCAGTTGGATGCATTTTGGTTTGTTTTCGGTCAGTAGGATGATTCAGAAAGGATGACTCACAAACACTGATATTTCAGCTTGTGAATACGCTGAGATTTTAGATTTAAGCAAACTTCATTAGTAAATTTTTTAACAAACACTATGCGCCGTGATTTTAAAACTGGAATTTTTTGAGATTCTAAATAGATGAGTTCACGAGATTCACTTCAGCTCCTACTTGGTGGTCTCTGCCTCTATGCACAATTGCACACTTTGTTGCAGCGTATAACACTTTATCGAAAATCTTGAGAGAATAATAATTTTAATTAGCATTTGCTTATAACTTTATAACAAAGTGAATAAACCCAGTCTTTGTCCATGGAATGCTTACATTCAACATTTACCCCAAAAATTGTATGCTAACGCATAACCACTTAAAATCTTTCCACAAATCGCATACTATTTAACGTTTTTCATAACTTCGCACGAAGTCCGTAGAGCTGGATTCTATTAATGGAATGCAGTAGGTTGAATGTTTGCACTTGAATGTTTATGTTAATCTTATTTCTCACCTGAGCACAGTAACATAACTAGCTTGATTGGTTTAGGTGTGTGCATTGGTATTGCATGAAAGCTGAGAGAGATGAACCGAAAATACTTCGCATACCACCTTGATACCTACATGTAGAGAACCAAGCTCCATAGACCCCAAACTCGTATGTTTCTCACAGGACCTGTATTTATTTACAATAATGATGATGATGAGTAAGTATGAATCAGTCAGCGTCGTCGTCACTATCGCAAAAACTCATCAAATCAACAGAACAGAAGCGAGGAAGATGACTCGAAAAAATAGTTGCTAGTATAATGTTGTTATAAGGCCAGGTTGCAGAACCAGAACCCCAATCTTCCATGGCGTATCTGATCTACAGATGCCTGATGCATAATTTTCATTGCATTACAATACATACATACATATGTCTACATATGTGGATTTTTAATAGTAAGTCCATGAATACAATGGAAATAGGAAAACTTAGCATTTCTCATTTCTATTACTCCTACCCCGCAACGCAATTGTTCGTCAAACTGGTGTGTAATTAAAGGTAAGCCAAATACTACGTTAAAAATAGTACAATGGAAGGGGAAAGAGAGAGAGTTGTTTTTATATGTGGTACATACAAACCATTACCATATACCCATTACGTATACCTACCAATGTGCGCATTTCATCTTTACCTGAAGACAACCAACAACTAAGAAGTCCAACCCAACACAAAGCATGTAAACAAACCAGGTGCTTAATAACGTGGTGTTACGTATCGTTACGTTGTGTTATGCATATATGCGTAGTTTTTAGCAGGAACCACACAACAAACCTGAAATAAAAGGGGTTCCGATTCCGATACAAAGTCAAAACCAGCATTTTCATGGTACCTACGCATGTTTAAAAGGCCTTCTTGTCCTTAACGCTATCAACATTTTTTATTATGGTTGCTTCCACTGTAGCAAGCGTAACAGGGCAGAGCAAAGACAAAATCATGACTACGCAATAAGCTCATGGATGCAATGGTAAAAATATTAGTTTCAAATGCATCACATATTGAATCCCATTGACTTATGACTTGACACAATGACACCGACAGCACACAACAGGAAGAACGCAACTGAGAAACAAAATCAGCTCAGAACTTCCATGCATGCGTACCGTCGCTTTCGCCATTCAGGGCAGGGCGTACAGTTACTATAAAGAGTATTCTTCATGCACGAAGTGTGCTTAAAACATTTCGTATTTGGTATTATTACAATTTTTAAACGCACTTGTCTCCATCAAAGGATTAATGTACATTACCTGTGTCCTGTCTTCAGTGTCTTCTCTACCCGTCTCACCTCACGTCTTTTTACTAGTGAAGATGCTGTAGCAGTCGGAGGCTAAGCTATTGCTGATGTGATAATGATTGTATGCATTTATTATGAAAGAAAAACCTCATGACACTCGCTTATTTTGTAGTTTAATTACGTTTATTAACGGCAGTAGAAGTCAGTCATAAACTAATACGCAACGGAGAAACAAAATCAGCTCAGAACTTCCATGCATGCGTACCGTCGCTGTTGCAAAGATTATAGTTTTACACAGTAAACCATTCAGGGCAGGGCGTACAGTTACTATAAAGAGTATTCTTCATGCACGAAGTGTCCTGTCTTCAGTGTCTTCTCTACTCGTCTCACCTCACGACTTTACAAGTTAAGATGCTGTAGTAGTCGGAGGCTAATAAAGCTATTGCTGATGTAATAATAATTGTATGCATTTAATATGAAAGAAAAACCTCATGACACTTGCTTATTATGTAGTTTAATTACGTTTATTAACGGCAGTAGAAGTCAGTCATAAACTAATACATAATAAATAAAGTTTACAATTCCAACTAAAATCGAGTTAAGAGACTGATACATATGTATATATTATATTATAATTTTTTAACACGGATATGTTTTGCCGTTTGTAATAATGGGTAACTTTTCTTCGAGTCATTTTAAAGCTCCGTTAATGAGGATTCAATGAAAATACTGAAAATAATGTATAGGACTTTTAATATGTCTACGTGAAGAATCTCGCATTTCGTATCAACTTCTTGGTAATATCATCAAAGCCTTTGGATATTTTTTTTGATAATCAATAATCATTTCAGATGTGTTAGCACGGAAGTACAGGAACACAAAATCTATATCATAATCTTAAAGTAGGTGTGATAAATTTCGGTTGAATTTTGATTTGTGGTTGGTAATAATATCGGTTATAATATGCACCACCTAATCCCACAAATGTTTTTTACTGATTGTCATGGACGGAGTAGAAAATACAGATTGTCCCCACCTTGAATGACATACATTGACAGACTGGAAAAGTTGCTTCATTTGTAGCTTG
>JAANSM010005515.1:0-10057 GCA_036850725.1 Orchesella villosa | reverse complement strand
AATAAGTGCTCTATAGTCAGGTAAATTGGAAAACCATAACATCTTGTTTGTAACCTAATGATCCCTCTTTAATTTCTTAATAAAAAATTTATCTGAAAATAATAATTGGCAATTGGGGATTTTTTTGGTACAATTTCCATTATATAACAAAACATCATGATCATTGTAATGTACGGAGTCATATATGATTATTGTAATCCAAACCACGCCTTGTGCTTCAAGCACTTCCGATGTGATGATATAAAACAACAAATAACTTCATTCAAAAGATTGACAAAAGAAACGAAATGACCTAGTTTTAAAGTTATTTCCCGGCCCTGCAGGTGAGTTTGGGTAAACAATTATAATAATCCAACATCCATCTCCCCCATATACTTTGTGTTTATAAAAATGAAGCGGACGTAAATTTTTTAGGGAACAAAATTCCATGAAAATGAAAGCACAAAGAGAAAAATGGGATCAAAGGGACAAAAACAGTATGAGACGCATCAATTCAATCCAAATTATGAACAGGTATCAAAGGTGCAACTATTGTGCTTATACTCTCTTGTGAACTCCAAAAAGTAAAAACCCTTTGTTTTTCTTTTACCTAGCACCACACCACATAAATATGTATGAACCTAGAGTGTATTAAAAATCTACCTATACTTAAAGTAAAATTTATATATGATGATGGCAATGTTAGAAACATAAACAAAAGTGGGAAGATATAGTGACAAGCTACACGCTCATAAATTACATGGACCCAGATTCGCTGTAAAATTTACTACAAAAGTAGTGAGTGACTGCTTGCCTGCCATGAATCTATTTACTATTTATATACGAGAGCTCCAAACACAAAGTAAAGGATGCCGACACAAAACCACTAGGAGAAGAGCGAGAGGATGAGTTTAGTTAGTATTAAAGGGAGAAAGAAAGATGAATCTTCCCATAACTCGTGGATATAATAATGACGCTGATTTGCATGAGTTTCTGTTGTCTTTTGGCTTGTAGTGCGGATGAGCAACAATAAAAAACTGAACCAGCGGACATCTTTTTAACTAATCAGGCAGGTGAAACCAGATAGTCCTGCGGAATGCCTTNCGGAATGCCTTCAATGCCGGTGCGTAATCGCGATTATCAGAGAGATCAGAGGTAGACAAATAATGTCAGGTTAAAAGCATAATATAATATTGTTGGTATGGATGGGAAAAGCGTTTGTGTCCCTGTGCACCCATGAATCACATTAGTTTTGTCACTGTTGTTGTTTAGTACTAGTTGGTTTTGGTTGTCTTCTCAAGATCAGAAGATGGATACACCGATATATAAAAGCCACATTTTGGAATCATACTTATAAAAGTATATATTATATACATACACATAATATTGTATAGGTACATTGATATACAAAATGATGTTGGGGGTAAAATGTAAGCTGCTTGCAAATGAGGTAAGTTTACATTTAACATGATATGAGGAGCATGATTAGATTAAGTAGATGCAGTACACGTTGATTATCATGGTGCGAGCAAGGTGATTAGCGATTATTGCTGAATTATATATATTTTGACAAAAAGAGAGAGATGGAAAAAAAGTGGAAGGAATCTGATATCATTATGTGTCTTTCTTTACCTTGCGTGAGCTGAGTGGTGACAAATGTCTTGATAAGAGCGTCCGTCGTCTGAGTGTAGAGTGACAAGGCATATCGAAGTGATTGGAGCTCAGGTGATTTCTCAAGAAAACTCTTCTTCAGCCCATTGCCACCTGCATGGAAGTACTGCTTGATTGTGTCCAGTGCAACGTCTAGTACGGCACATTGTTTTGGAGACAGGTTCTTCTCCAATTCCTGAAGAATATAGGGAAAATCACATGCATACATGAATAAGTACATAATATATACACACATCAACTTGACTTGGTGACACACTTGACATATAGGAAAATATAATGAGAATTTAAACAACTTTTGCTGTTGTGTTATGCGACTTACCATAACTCCACTTACCATCACTCCACTCAGGGCCGATTTCACATCATGTTTAGCCATATTCTTCTTGAAGAGTTGTCCCATATTTTCCATTGTTGCATTAGCATTAGGAATCTCCATCATCTTCTTGGCGTTGCTAGTAATGTTCTTAAGCAACATCTGAAATAATGCCACCAAAGGAGCAATGAGCGTATATACACATAGATACTTAAGTGAGGTAAAAGCAAACAAATCAAATTCTCATCATCATCATCTTTAACAATGTTGTGCAACTTCCTCTCTCCACTTTTCTAGTCAAATTACTCTTTCCTTCGCTAACAAAAGGAATGTTACGCTAGTAAACACTACTTACATATTCCCAGGTATGCTTTAATTGGTTTATATAGCTTTTGTCACAAGCTTGTCATATAGTTTTAAGTACCTTGTATAAAGAGGGGGAGCGAATAGAGCGAGGTGCGTAAACTAAAAATAATTATAAAGTAAACAAAACTAGGGGAAATGGAAAATGGACAGATCGGTAAACATCCTACATTAACGAGCTACAAAATTCTGAAGCTGTATAAACATTAAAATAGAGGATATATGTAATAATGAGGTATATATATACGAGGTCACAGGAAATTTTGTAAGGTTCAGCAATCATAATGGATGTTCCAAAAGAGAAGACACAGAGAGAGACAAAAGAAAATTGTACACATTTTGTCAGTGTACCCAAGGTTTGGTCAACCCAACAAAAATGTATGAAGGAATGATGGCAACCGACCCATAGGAAACTCCGAGTGACAAGGAATAGATCAGGAACATAAATCAGCGTCGACTTGACATTAAATGATAAAAAGGAATACGCTCGAGAGATATTTTTAAAGCTTATGTACTGTTTACCAAAAAGTAATGATATATCAACATTATATTCTACCGACGCTACTCTCTCCGTTCTACATTTCTATATATGCTTTCTAATGTTGGTTGTTGGTTTCTGAGTCAAAAAACGTCACTGAGAATGAAAATACATGAACACTTTTTATTAATATGAACATAGCACAACATTTATATTGTGTTATGTAATATTCAGGTTGCAGGTAAACAAAAGTTGTTTCCTAAAGGAAAACAATGTGACTAGAAAGAAGGAGAGTAGGAGCGTATTAAAAATTGAAACAAATATTCATCTAAAGATGCATTCTTATAAATATAGGGTTACGTTACACACAAAAAAAGATGTGATGTGAGGCAATCGGTTAAAAAAAACAAAAAGCTTTGCTCGACTGTGGTCTCCCTCAATATGATTAAAGACAATGCCAGAAGAAACGGAATAGAGAAAAATTGTCAACGTACACTCTTATCGGTCATGGGCGGTAGAACGACTTGCTTCTCAAGGGTCCTCATCACAATCTTCCAAAGCTCTTTCAGGAGACGTTTGAGGACCGTCTTCTCACAAATTTCCGCGTACATTGACAAAGAACCTGGAGAAAAAAAGAAGAAGACAACCATTATAGCCACTGCATTGTTACTCTAATATTTATGAATGTATTGTTGAAGGCAGGAGAAGAAGGGAGCGTCATCATTTTGCTACTGCAGCAGCATCTCATCATTTAATGTTCTTGACTTAACTTCCAAACCATTATGGATGCAATTCATGGCAATGAAATAAGAATGGTAAATAATAACGCGACGTTAAGGGTTCATTGTTATTGTGGCCGCAAGCACGTCTTTGCCTTATTCCATATATTATTTCTACTCAAATACTCTATACTCCTGCGGTTTACTCACAAACACACGGGAAGAGATAAACATCAAGGTAGAGAGAACAGAGAAGCAGATAATTATTCCATCTAAAAAGAATATCTCTAAAGTTGTCCCGACTTTTCTTCCTTGACTTCGTGTTCCATTCAAAAACCAAACATTTTATACCTGCTTACCTCTCTCTCTAAAACTCTTTGGTCTTTAAGCCGATAAGAATAATATGAAGCAAGACGCTTGCATCAAGTAGTATCTCAGTAAATATCACATATTTATAGTAAGAATGCTCACGAAAGATACATAAAATTTATACATTCAACCCTCTTCAGAATTCATATGAAAAATGGCTCTGTCAATAAGGAATTCCAGAGGGTTTCAAAAGTTTAAAACTACGTCCAGAAGTCAAGTCAGAAGTCACAGCTTCCGACATTCAAAACTCCAATATCAGAAGCGGGGTGCATGAGCGCATGCATTATCTCATCAATGCAATATGCGTTATTGCAGTAGCTGGGCAAGACGTCGAAGAAAATGGTATTAAAAAATTACCACTGCGTATCCCATGTCATAACTGTTCCATTTGTTACCTATTGCCATCGCGCATGGACAGCTCATGACGATATAAAGATTGCTGATAGTGACCAGAGACGAGCTTTTTGGCTTTGGCTCAAGCAACATTACTCTCCAGTCAACATTGTGTGTGTTGTGAATGGAGAATATTAAAATAGCTATTTACATGCCGTATTTTGGGTTTCACCTTACAAAAACATGAAGTCAATTGTGTGGTGCAGCAGCAAGGATCTCCCCATTTCAGATGACATGAAGCCCACCAACTATTTACTGCTGTTTTGTGACTGACATTCATGTTCTTATTTCGCCCATATGTCCTTTTACAATCTTAGCTTTGGACTGACCAAAACATGACATGATGATATTTAAAAGAGCTAGTAGACAAACCAAACGTCATAAAAGAATTAAACGATGAAGGAAGTCTGGTGAACGGAGAAAAAACTGAAAGTTATGTTCTCCTAACCTGTTGCCATTTAACGATTCCAAACTGGGTAAAAAAATTTCGGGATCTAAATAATGTTTAAAAGCACATTATATATGAAAATATGGTTATGCGACACGGGAAAAATGAGCTTAAAAGCAACATGTGGATTTTTGGTCTTCATAAACCCATAAAATCCCAGTGTGCTCAGCTACCTGCGTGTCTCATTAAGATGGGATGCCATTCTACGCAACTCCACTCCTTCATCATTTGCCTAATCTTGTGAAATCACTCAAACCTCAATCTTATGCTGAAATTGCATATAGATTTGTCGAGATATTATGAGTTTTACAAAATATTCAATATTATTGAATACTTTAGCATAAGCTATGTTCTGAATTGTGCTCACTGGCTCACATCAGTGTTAACTTTTAGAGCCGACCTTCAACTTAGCTGGTGTTTGCAGAAAGAAGAAAAATTGTATATTTGACTTTAGCAATAACCATATATTTCATTTTACATCACACGAAATTCTTGCTGACATAAGAGTCCGGCGCATTGGAGACGCCCTTCGTTAAAAGAGCAAAAATATTTTGCGTTTATTTGGACCGCTAAATTTTTGGCATTGAAGGTAAAATTCATACGTTTACATAATTGCTCATTTCAGAGTAGAGAAATTTAGCCTTTTCATGACGCAAAAAATGGAAAGGGTCATAAAATTTGGGGAAATCTACTTATGAAATTGCTTACAAAAACTCATATTTTTTTGCTGTGTAAACAGACAAGATCAACATCAAAGTTGATCTACAACGAGACTTTCCCATGTTCACAAATCTCATTGGTTTTGTAATGGTTATTTTAATTGCTGTAAAATTTTATCCTTTTTTTCATGTTTGTCGTCTTGAGATTTATGAGCAAGTCTAGATCGTCTAGTGCCATATGTCTAGTTATGCACAATATGATTTTGAAAGGATTATTCACATTATAAGCTGCTGCAGTAGTAAACCATCGTCATAATAATATCTACGTGCGTCATCCTTCACGCATCTCAACTTATTTAGAAAAAAATGGAGTTGCTTCTTGAAAAACAGAATACAATGCGTATTATAAAAAAAATCCATGCATACCATCAAGCAAGTCCATGAGGGGTCGGAGCACTTCATCTGCCTCTGCAGCAACTTGATTTCTTTGAGCTGGTTGTGAAAGGTTGAAATTTCCTTGGCCCTTGACCGCAAGCAGTAAGTCTCCCAACTCCTTCACACTTCCCGTGATTCTTATTTCCAAACTGGAAAGAGTGAAAGGGATAACACACAACAAAAGATTAAATCATTAATCAGTTCAATGTAGAAAAGACATTTATCATACTCAAAACTGAGCATTAAAAGTCATTAAACAAAACATGGTAAAGCACACGGGAACATATTGGATTAGCATCTTTCATTCTCATATCTCATCTCAACTCAAGCCTTTCAAAATTCAAGCTATATAGCCACAGTCGCAGTCGTAGACAGTAGGAGTCTGCCATATAGTGCACAAAAACCATTCAAGAAATTATATATCTCTTTAGCTATATGACCATATAGTAAAATACAATAGTAAACTAGACATTTGATATTTTTGTATGATAAAGTAGTTTACGGATGCAGGAAACAGATATTTTGTTTTCGAAAGCTCATCCATAATATGCACACTTGGTGAAATCAACAAATAATTAACAAAATCTTGTGAAAAAAAAGACTGACAAAACAATGCCTACGATTTTTTTACCTCAATGATGCATTCCTGAAGAGAGGATATGTTATATTATATTATATTTTACTACTTTTTTGCTTTGTGAAGACAATAATAATACTTGCGCAGCAGCAATCTAAAAGGGGTTCAGGCTGTGGCGTTGCATGTGTAGATTAGAGCATTTCATTTCACCGCTTTAGAAAAAAAATCTTATCTATATGTACTTTTAAGAATTGGAAACGTATTGGGTTATATCATCATCATATCTTATATCATTTTCTCCCCCAGAAAAGAAATGATACGTTGCTGATAATGACGGTCCAGAGAAAATAACATAATTCTGAGGAATCCCTAGTCAGTCGGAAAACCACAAGCTGCATCCAAATTAAAGACAGCTTGAGTCTCTCTCATTACCAACTCACACACTCTTCATTTACAGTTTATAAAAAAAAGAATGAAACAGACAATGTAAAAAGGAGAGAAAAAGAGGAGATGAGTCGTCAGTCGCCTTCTTGGTCCTGCCTTTTATGCATTATTTCCCAACTAACCACAAATAAGCTCTTCTTATTCCAATCCTCAAATTTTAGCTCAATACACAGTCTAATATTCTATTCCATATTTTTTCTCCAACATCCAATTTCAGTCTTGAGCTAACAAGATAATTTGAGCATCAGCCACTCATAATGACAGCCTCAAGCGTAGAGGAAATATTCCCTATTTTTTTATCTTCCATTCCATTGGCACAAACAATAAAACATCTCTTTTTGGTTTTTAGTGCTGTGATGACGGTGATGATGACGAATGACGGAAGGTACTCAACTCAACAGAATAGTAAAGTACTCTTTGTAAAGGAAGGGATAGATATAATAAGTATAAACTGAGCATATTGCACATGCAGAACATAAAACATTCCATTCATCCATTAACTCTATATTGTGGTATAGTAATTTCTATTATTTTCCTATACAATTCTTTGTATTGTACGTGCTATACATAATATAATAAGGAGACATTCCAAAACGCATAACACATAAGGTAAGAGTAGGATAGGGATAAACATAATATGCCCTAAAATAATTGAGTAATATCCTCTTTCAGGAAACCCATTATGAAATATCACTTTGTCAGTCAGAATGAGATGATGAGTAGTAAAGTTTACTCTTTCAAGAGTACTTTGGCCAAGGTGAGTGAGTAAAAATTTGAGCATGACAAACTTCATTGTGAAATCACTTCATCATTGAGTCACACTTGAAGTGGTGGTGGTGTGGTGATGGTGCATCTGTTAGACTGAGGCTATTTAGCTTGGTTTCGTTTGGCAAAGAAAGACTATATCGTTTGAATTCGTTTGGCTAGAATTGAATTGTGTGGAAATTAAAATTGAAAAATGGCCAATCTCAATGAATCTCTCTCTTTCTCTTAGTTTTTCCATTAGGCGCAGTAAGCGGCGCATTCGTTTTTGAAGAATCCACATTCCTCCACTTTTCACAATTAGGGAAAGAATCTTCTGGCAGTGTTGCCAACAACGCACCTTAGGCTGAACTGGATTGCCAAGTCATCCATAACTGCATTGAGGGAATTTTGCAGGTCATGTAGAATGGTGGCTGCATCTTCCTCTAACTTCTCGCCGCCCATCGCCTCAAACAATTTCTCGAGTTGAACTCGAAGTTGCATGATGTCATTCATCAAAATGCAAGCCTGTCAGGGAATCATAAAAAGGTGGTTAGTTTATCATCATTGAAAATGCCGACTTTTGTACATTTTCTCTCGCAATAGATAGACAAAGACTCAGCATCAACAACATCAACATCATGATATTGATGATGATGATTATAGCAAACATTTACAAAGATACGAAAAGCAATAGACGATTACTGAGCTAGTTTTCCATTATAATATAAATGTTGTGTTCTCACCACACGCTCATCTTGGTCTTTTGTATGTGTAGGAAATTCCTGCTTCACAATGTCAGCGTAAGCCAGAAGCACTTTGACAATTGTTTTTGCAAATCGTTTCATATACCGCTTCCAAATATCAGGATCTGGACATTCCAACTTAGAAACTACGTCGAAGCATTGGGTAAGCTGAGTGAACACATCCACGACAGAGACAGAGAAAAGGGCATGCTCACTGCTCTTTTGGAACTGTAAAATTTTATATACAAATCATCAGCAATTATTTGCAATTCATAATAAATAAATACACATCTTCATAACATAACGTTTTTCTGCATTAATTACTCAATCAATACAAGAAGGGAACCAGATAACCACGTTCATTAGCTTCGCCGTTAATGTCTTAATTAGCTTTTTGGGGTACATGGCAAGAAGAGCAAGTGTTAAATTATATTCTTGTTTTGAGCATAAATTTCATACACATTCAATGTGATAACATACGTATTAACAATTTGAAAGAGGGGAAGAAAAGGTATTTGATACTTTTAAATGAACTTATACATCTCATTTTATATACAACGATTGACTATATAGAAAAAATAACAAGCAGGTAAGAGGGAATCACATTTTCGACTCCTCCCTTAAGTGTTGCAACCTAATAATTTGCTAGCCTCAACTTGACTATTTTATTGTCCAGCTCATAAAAATTACACGTATTTCTGGCAGGATGATTAGCTTAAGCATGAGCGGATAGAAAAGCCGGTGGCTTTCACGATCCTGATGATGATCATCAAGCCTGATAATAATGTGGATGGCGATGGCGATCCTGATGATATGATGGTTGATGGTGCTGATGCTTCTGCTACGTTTTCATTTTATCCACTTATTTTCTCAAAACCTGACAACATATTTTTCTTTTGCTAAGTTCCACATAATGTAGATGAGAGTACGTTTAATGTAGAAATACACACGTAAAAAATAACTTTATATACTCATCCATCCATATCCCAAAAAGTAGATAAGGAGACTCAAATCTGATTACTACGTAGAAAAAGAAACTCTCTCACTGCATTGCACACTTGCTATGTGTCTACATAATATGCTGGTTGTATCGTCTTCTGTATAACTTGATGTAAAGACGAAGGAGCTGAGGGGCATGTTTGAGAAAAAAGTTTGACAGATAATCACACCTTGGCGTTTCCTCTCTTTTCCTCCTCTAGTTAGTATCCCCACACGTATTATTCACGTCTCAAAATTTACTTGGTGAAGAATGCAAGGAGCAAAAACAAGGATTCATATTAAAAAAATGTACACACTATATACATTATTTTTTCCAAAATCCTAAAGGTATGAACGAATCATAATCATTTCAGCAAAGGGCAGCAAAAGAGTTTCAATCTCGTCCATTATTATTTTGCTTAGCAAACCAAACCAACTCAATTTACTTTTTACAAACAACTGGCAAATCATACCGGCTCGAATACATGTCTTCATTATGAAACAGTAACTTTTTCTTCCAAGAGCTGTTACATATATATTGCATGCCAAACTTGTACCTTTTTTTATAATGTACACACATACGTGTAAGTTATTATTACTTTGCTTAAACCTTTTTGTGGCTGCGTTACAGCGTCTATTATATGCTCTCGTTTTATTTCTGTTTCAGTTTTTGATGGAGTTTTTGCCACTGCTGCCAGTCAAGAATAACATTAATGCATACATATCATCAGCATCAATTATGTA
>JAANSM010005514.1:0-10058 GCA_036850725.1 Orchesella villosa | reverse complement strand
CAACAAAAACGAAAACGGTTCCCTCAAGAAAAATTACATCATGACAATAAAGTTTATAGTATTGAAAAAAGTACTGATACAGCAACATATTATCGGTGCAACTCTCTTCAGCATCTCTATTTCGGCGGATTTATCATTCACAGTTTTAACTACTTCACGTAAACGCTCACTCTCACGATCTAGTTTTTGTTGAAGTTTTTGTTGTTGGGAGGAAGAAGATTTCTTCAACTGTTCTAGCTCACTTTGAACAGTATCTCTATCTTGATTTTCACATTCCAAACGCTTTATTCTCTCCACTAAACTTTGCTTCTCCATCTCTAGAGTGTTTAACATTTTCTTAAGACTTTGACGTTCAATCTTAAATTTGTGTGCTTGATATGTATTTACATCTTTCAAATCCCTAAGTTCCTGTTCCAGCTCTTGTTTTTGAAGTTCAGCTCCCGAAATATGGTTGGTCAGTTTCTTATTATCGTTGTTTAATATCGATACACGCCGGGATAACTGCTCGTTCCGAAGTTTACTAGAAACTATCAAACTATGTAGTCGAGTCTCACTAGCCTTTAGATTTTTATTTTCCTCCTCCGAAGTTTTTAATTCGTTATTAAGTTTCATTAGCTCAGTTTGTATAACTCTTAGGGTGTCTTCTAAACTGTCATTCCTATTCAGTAATGACTTGTTTTCGTGACAGGAACGTTTAAGCTCGGATGCCACGTTATGAAATTTTACTTCCCACTCAGTTTTCTCACCAAAAAATGTCGGCTGAATTTGTTTGCTTGTCAATTCCTTATTTTTTTCCAAAAGTTCCTTATTTTCTGTTACCAAACTTTCAAGAAGGCTTAAATGTTTTTTGGTAACTTTTGGGGATATGGATTTTAGCGTTTCCAATTCTTCTTTTAGTTCCCCAATTTCTTTCTCTTTTGCACTGACACTAGATTTTAACGACTTTACTTCTGCTTGGTGTTTATTGTCTTTTTCTTTTGATTGTTGATTAAGATTATGATTTTGTTGAATTGCATCTTGATAAGCATATGCTAACTGTTGATAATAGTTATCGTGATGTGATTCGTACTGTGTTGGAGGGTTAACTTGTTGAGTTGTTATTGCAGGGGTTTGAGTTGAAGCTGAAGTTGGAACTGTGGTTGTGGAGTTGGATTGCAGATGAGGGAGATATGGCACTTGTTCAATAGGGATAAGGAATGGCAATGGGGGCAATTGTGGTTGTCCCGGGTGGAGATGATAGTAACTCTCCATATTATTTAATTACAAATCTAATGGTTTAGAAGTTAAGGTTTTGAAGTAGAATTCTCGTTTGGAGTTGCTAACTATACTCAACGAGTGCTGTGCTGTAGGACTGTGAACAGTTGTGGTTGTGGCTGGGTTTTGTGTTAAACTGAACATTGGAGACATGAGACACTGCAGTGAAGTTTATAGTATGCTGGTTGGAAAGGATACTTTGGTGTTTCATTCAAGCTACAAGTTATGAGGAACAAACAAAGATACTTTGTTTGTTTGCTACTTTACTGCTATACCTTTTTGTGCCTTCAGAAAAAGAGGGACATGGTTTGGTTAGAATGTGTGATACTGAGTGAGAGTGGTGGTGATATATGTTCTTACGCTTGCTGTATATCTGAATGTATAACATTATTAATGCAATACCAATAAATGTCACCCTTAAAAATACGTCGCCAAATGTCTACATATTAATGCAAGTCCAGCATAAGTTAACCAGGAAAAGGAGGTCAAAGTCAACCAGAAACTATTTGTACCCTTTTATAAGAGGGTTGAAATTTCTCGTCTTATAATTTTCTCAATGCCACTCCAAAAACAAAAATAATGCCCAATTGTTCTACGTAAGCCTTAAGGGCTAGCTTTCATGTTCAAAAGAAGACGCAAGTATAGAGTGTACACGGCACAGACAGCTTGTGCTCAAAATCCACAAAAGAGTAGTAAATATTGGAATGAAAGGTCAAGGCAAACATGGGTTGATGACTTAAGGGACATTTTCCATAAAATTAAAGGTTCATTGATATTGATGCCGTTCATGTAAATGAACTCGGTCAGTTACAAAAATAAAAAATGCATAATTATGATTCTGTGATTTCTAAGACTAGCATGTTGCTAAGTTCTTCAATTAACGCGCGCTTTCATTTCTAATAACCCTTTTCATTGCATTTAATTGTTCATTTCAGCAAATAAGTGTAAACATGTATTACTAGAAACCATCATTTCACTCTACGTACTAGTCAAGCCCTACTCAGACGTACTCTAAATTATTCTTGATAACAGAATACTTCTAATTTCTTTAAAATACTTTAAGAATTCACTATAAACGGATTAGTTTTCTGAAAGTCTC
Source organism: Orchesella villosa (assembly GCA_036850725.1). NCBI lineage: Eukaryota > Metazoa > Arthropoda > Collembola > Entomobryomorpha > Orchesellidae > Orchesella > Orchesella villosa. The sequence goes on along the minus strand of JAANSM010005514.1, from coordinate 7,705 downwards.
ACTGGTCTCGGGGACCGCGGACCCATAAATACATAAAAGAGATTTCTGAAAATAATACATTCTAATAACATTTGCTAGCTTGCTAGCTACCTTTTCCCGCTCTTACCAGTTATCAGCAGGAACAGATTTGTATATTCTATAGTATCTCTATTAAATGAATGAGTGAGTCATTGCTAAACACTTCTTCTATCGAATGCACATGGCTTAGGATTCTACAAAGACAAATAGTAACATCTGAGGTTCTAAAAGGTTTGAATTTATCAGCTGAAAATGGTCATAAATTCAATTATTAGTTCACCCTAAAGGTAACCTAATCATTGACACCTTTAGAAGCAGCACCTCAACCGCAAGTGGCTTGTAAAATTTATAGGTATTTAGGGTTACGACGGCGAAAAGGTTAGTCAGCAAGAAAGGTGCAATCAGATGTACTTATACCAAGCAGGTAAACCCTTCAATAAATAGCATTTATAGGCTTGCCAGTTTCGCTTTTGGTCACAAACTCTGTACTCTATTCCAGTAATAGGAATCACAGTTTCGATTGCATTTTCATCGTGATGGCTTTGATAGGACATTAGTTTCGATGCATTGCCCACGACGGGATTGTGGAAAACAAAACCTAGCATAAATGACTAAAAGATTGATATAAGCAGTTCATTTTTATCATTTCCTTATCTTTGCAACATCTGAAAATTCCCCTCTATTATTCACAAATCAAGTTGACACCTAACTTCTTGTTGGCTTTCCCCAAAACCGCAGCTACACTGATAGTGATGTATGTGTTTTTGGTTGCTAGTCGAACTTTCAAAACAAGTAGGTGTATGTGTATATATATCATCATCATGTTTTACTTTCTCTTATCTTATGTACAAAACGATAATCTACTCAAAAAACTCATGTTTAAAAAGTAGACAATATGGATGTAAAAGTCTTAGGTAGCTGGATGACGAAGAAGGTCTCCAGAAAAATTGAGCATGAAAATGAAAAAGTTGACCATGCCCAGTAACTCGCCTATTTAAACGTGTCAACAGGGGTAGTTCATCTGTAATCAGGTGGTCGAAATTGAACGAACAATTTATGATAGGATGTCCTTTCACCTGAACTTCTGTTTAAATGCATGCATCCACAAATGGACTTTTAAGACATGTGCTTTTGGGAGGTAATGATTTCTTTCTGACTCGTGTATTCATTACTTTTATATGGATTCCTACCTGTTCCGCACTACTTTTTGGACGTCATTTATGATGCTCTTGAAATTGTTTCAACCTAACTGGTAAATCCTTGAAAAATTAATGAAAGTAGGATTAGTCAATCAAAGAATCTGAGAATATTTTATAGTAAGACCTGCCAATAAAAAATTACATTCATTTGCATTAGCAAACGAGTTTCAGCTGTCTGTCTTGCTAATCTTATTAGTAACAAGTAACTGTATATAGTTTCGAAATAATGGTGAGTATATCATGGGCAAGGACGAATGAAAATGATGAAAGATGACGTCGTCCTTGGATCTCAGATCACAATGATTCTTTTAGTGTGTAATGTTGCAACTGCTGAATTTCGAATGGCTGCAAACAGCATCGGATGAGTAAGCAATAGTAAGGATACATAAAAATACACTGTAAAAGTGCCTTACAAAGAAATTATTTAATACAAACTATTGTAGTTGTACATACTTCCGTACACCTACGCAGATCTCATAACCAGTTCAACGTGGAGATTCGTTAGGTACACCTTGCACTTTCTAAGTCAACATTATGATATTATCATTTACACTTTTATTCTGACGACGTTTATCCATTTTGATTTAAACTATCAAAATAGAGAAGAATCAGAACACTGCGTGCTACTTTTACTCCCCAGACACTCCCAACACAAATACTCCAACGACTACAGTGTAAACACATTCCACAGCAGCTAATGAAAAGCTAAGTGAGCAAATTGCTACTTTGAAGAAAGGAAGCAGAGTACGATCAACCAACCCATGGCAGAAAGCCACACGCACTACTAAAGCCGAATTTTTTAATTCCCTACATCGAAAGGTATGATAATTTAAGGAATACAAGTTTTGCTACTATAACTGGAGACTCAGGTTGTACGTTACTGCCTTTTATAAGTACTTACATTTTAATTTTGTTATGTTGTAACCATATGTATTTACGTGTATATACTTGCAATGAGTATTCGTATAAAATTTTACATGGGTAAGAACGAAAATTTGCCCATCCTAGTCTTAACTTCGGTTTTCCTTACTGTGAATTCTTCAGACTCTCAAACAAACCAAAAATACGTTATAAAACATCAGCCTGCAAGTAAATATGACCAAATCATTTACGTTAGATGTGACATGTTTTATTGTTGGCAACTAACTTCATCGACTCATCGTCAATCAAGGGATGTGGATAAAATCTCTACAACCTAAAAGATTTCCTGCTATAGTAGCATGTAACTGTGTAGTAGTATATGACTGGAAAAGACGGAAGACTCAAATTCTATGTTGTTAGTTTGATATCTATTTATCAGAATATGAATAGGACCTTACTTGGTTTATGTAAAAAAAATTTCGTTCAGAGGCATTTTCACAAAAAGATAACACACAAGCGTATGCATAAAAGTTCTGTTTGACAAAATTAGGCCTAGACAGGCAACTGTACTACAAACATGAAATAAATGTTGTTGATACCTTTTTTCCTTATGAAACTTGGTAATGAAACAGAATTTCATACGTTACCCTATATGATTAGATAGAGTAACCGACATGATTTTTTTTGTAAAGTGCAGCAATAACTATCTACGCACAATTTTTACTCCAAAATCAACGTTTATACAAAAAAAATTATATCATACATCCTAAAAGGCACGAGTACAAAATAAAATTAGACGAGATTTCTTTTTAAATTGCAATTTAGTTACCAAAATTTGCAAAAATTATGTTGTTGGACGTACTTTTATTATGCTACGGATGTTGTTTTAATTTTTTCATTGTAAATTTTATATTCATCAAGAATTAAACCGTATTGGATTAGTTAGTCCCTCAAAATTCCACAGTAATTCTTTAGAATAAAGTTCAAATATTAAACGACGTGAATTCATAGGTTGTATATAAGCATAGTAAATTCAGCTTCCTTCCTGGCAAGCTTATTAGTAAAATCATTATAAGTATAAATAGTTAACGGTTAGAAAAAGTTGTCATATATCATTGGAAAGGGTGAATTAGAAGGACGAAGTGTTACCTCGTGCTTGGATCGCACTCCGCAAAGACAAGCATTTCTACTTTGTTACTATTGGGTAACAACCTGCATCGAGTGAGAGAGCATTATAGGTATTAGACGTAATGGCACTCCATCCTAAATATTTTTTATGACTATTCTGGGGAAGCAATATTTCGTAGAAGTTCTTGATATGAAAATTAGGCGTACAAGGTCCATTAAACCCTGTCTCACCTCATCTATAAAAGAATATATTACTATCCAATTTTCATGTAAGAAAGACTATGCAAACTTGAAGCTATACGTACTTCTGCTGTCGCCGTACAAAGGTCTGAATCAACATATTTTCTATCTTGTCGAAATGTATTCTTCTATTTTATTCTTTTAAAAGGTAAAAACCCTCTATAGTATTGAAATCTGATCGGTGTTGTGAAAAACCTGATCGAGCTTCTAGTAAGGGCTCCGCGCTTGTGTATGACATTGATATCCATGTCGAACAACGAATACGAGGTACCCATACGAGCATCATCCTTTCTTAATAAAATTCAATAATAACATTAATAGTAATACTAATAATCACCGTCTTTCACGTTTACAGCATCAGACAACCGAGGTTACAACCCGCAGTGGAGCCAGAAAATGCACATGAGTAACTATCTCTTTCTCTTCGTTATTTTCTTGCTTCAGCCAATACAAGGTTAAATGCAGTGTTGCTCGGGACCCATCAAATGACATCATATCATAATCCGTATCGAGCTACAGCCAAGAAAAACACATACAAGTCAACAGTAGCTATATATGTTGTAAGTGAGCTTGTGACATGTATTTGCTAAAGGTTACAATTATTACGAAAACGCACCAACCGAGCCACGCTCATCAAGTTCACCTGTTCACTCCATCCAGGTCTCGTAACCAGTTCAACATGAAACTTCGTTGAGTACACTTTTCATTTCCTAAAGTAAACATAATAATCCTATTCTGTACACTTTTCATTCTGACACCATTTGTTCCCGGATTTAATCTAACTAAAATGCAGAAAAATCCATATTACAATCACCCCCATTCACTCCTGTCACAAATACCCCCACTGCCACCGCCACCATATGGACACATTCCAGAACAAACAACCCTCCCTCAGCTCCAGTCGCAGGAACCCCATCAGCAAAGCACCGTTCATCACCATCATCCCCAGCTACAATTACCTCCAATGCAATTGCAAATGCAGCCAAATTACAACTCATCAACTACCCTTCCGGCTTCAATTTCAACTCAGGAATTTGCCAATATAAATACTACAACACCACCTAGAACCCAACATCCCCTTCATCTCACAACGAATGTGAATGAAAATCCTCCTGAATATTTCCCATTTGATTTACCTTTAGCACCTCAACAAAATATCCCTCCTTCAGCGGAATACCAACCACAATCAGTCTACGATGACAATTATCAAAGTTTGGCAGCTCGTTACAGTGACTTAATCCGACAATACATTCGTGTTGCCGAACAGCAAACGGCTAGCTCGAAAGATTTGAAAATACTTCAAGAAAAGGAGACCGATTATAAATCCCAACTAAAATCCTACGAATCGCATATCAGGGAATTAGAGAAGGATCTTCAGATGCGGAGAGGGCAATCCTTACCTATTTCAAATGTGAGGTTTATTAATTTAGTGCAGAAGAACCAGGAACTTGTTGTAAGTAACAAGGAGTTACAGCAGAAAAACGAAATGCTAGGAAGTAAAGAACAGACACAGAAGGTTGCGGATTTACAAAATGAGCGAGACAAACTTTCCGAAGAAAATGAGTTGTTGAAGAAAGACGCTGTTAAACGCAATGAGCAAATGAAAAAGGATAAGGCTGACCATTCCAAAGTACAAGCAGAATTGAAAGAGCTCAAGCTAGAGACTGTGGAGAAGAAAAGGGTGTTTGAAGGAATTGTTAGTAATTACAAGATGAAAGTGAAAGAATTAGAAAATGAACGAAACGCTGACAAGCTTGAAAAGGATAAGTTGCAAAACGATTTAAAAAACGCTGAGTCCCAAATCCGCTCATTAAATTCAAACCTGGAAAGCTTATCCTCCAGAAACAACGAGTTGGAGAGTGAAAATCTTAGTTACTTAAGCACAATAAACACTTTGGAACAAGAAAAACTGTTAGCAGGAAAGACAGTGAAAAGCTTGGAGAACAAAGTTCAAAATCTTCAAAAGAAACTCGAGGACGCTGAGACTGATCAAGAAAATTATGAGAAAACGGTTGAGAGTTTAAAAAGTAACATAAACAATTTTGAAGAACAGTTGAAGATTTATGCGACTCAGAATTCCAATCAAACGGAGAAAAAGAACGAGCTGGAGGATGAGAATTGGAATCTTAATCGTACGCTTCTCGATGTTCGTTATGAGAATAAAAAGGCGGCTGAAACTTTAACAAACTTAAGGGATGAAAATCAAAGTTTGGGGGAGAAGTTGGAGAGTATTGAGAATAAAAATAAGGAGTTGGTTGAGGAGGTGGATAGTTTAAAGGGTGAAAAAGAGTGTTTAGATAAAGATCTGGAGAAAATTCATGGAGATAATGGAAAGCTAAGCAAGCAAATAGAAAAATTAACGACGGAATTGAAGGCAGTGAGAGCCAAATGCGCTGGAAAAGCGAATATTGTTTCCTCATTAAAGGAGATATCATCAGACTTAGAGATTGAATCGAAAAAGGTCGAGCCCTTGATGACTCAGGTGAAAGATCTAACAATAGATAACGATTATTTGCGTGGACAGCTTGATGCAACACTTGAAGAGTTGAAGAAGCAGAAGTCAACAACTGAATCTCTAAAAGTAGAGTTTAGAGAGCTACAGAAATCAAACCAAGAGTTGAATCAACAAGTTGTTGACCACTTAATTACAATAAATACCCTAAACAATAAAGTAGAAACTAATCTTCTGCCTTATCTCACCGAGATAGAAAACCAAAAAGAAAAACTTGAAAATCAAGAGCGTGCCATAGGCTTACAGAAAACTACACTTGAATCTTATGAAGAAAGATTCTTCGAAATGGAAAAAGAAGTAGAAGAAATGACAAGCAGATTAAAGCAACAAGAAACAAACCTGAATGCAAAAATAAACGAGGTTGAGCACTTGTCAAATCAGCTGAAAAATTCGGATACCGCCAATACTGAAGCTCAAGCAATAGTTCAACAGCAGGGAAAACGGATTGAGGAGTTATTAAAAAAGGAGTTAAACTCAAAAAAGGAGCTGGATAATCTTTATGCGTCGCTGCGCGAGAAAACACGCGAAATGTTAGAAGCTAACGAAGAAATCGGCAATCTCAAAAAGGCTATTACGTCCTTGGAAGAAAATACAATTAAAGCTAAAAATCAACACGAGAAATCAGGAACATGTATTGCTGAATTATGTTCGGTAGTTGACCGAATGAAAAGCGAACTTGAAAATGCCAACATGAAGCCTAGCACCATCTCCACAAAAAACATTATGAAACGCGTTAATAACCTTTTGGAAGAACTTAGTGATGATGACTTCCCAGATATTTCAACAGCAATGAATCCAACACGGGCAAAGAAGAAACAGGCGCCAACTCATGATGGTGCTGGTGACAGTTTTGAGCCCACAAGGAAAAGAGCTCGACTAAATGTTAATCCAAATTCAACTGAGGAAGGTTTTGATATACATAGGAGGGATCTGCAGGATGGAAATCTATAGGAAAGGGTTTTAAGTAAGTTGACATTTTCGTGTAAAAAATTCATATATTGCCGTAAGACAAAACATTCAAAAATGCAAGACACAGTATTCCTTTTTATCGTGAAATTTAAAACAATATAAATACAACACTCATAAGTAAATAAGTCGATATATTTTCAATAGCGTTGGAGTACGCAGTTGAAACTCGACGTTTACAATGTGTCTTTCCTAAATAAAGATATGAAAGAAGTTTTTCAGTAGATAAAAACGATTAAAAAAATTGTCCTTTTAAATATATGGGGATTGTAAGATGTTTTATTTTTAAACCATATAAGCCTTGTTCGTTTCTAAACCAAAAATGAAAGAAGTTATTGATGAAATATTTTTATGTGTATTTGCTATACGTGTTGCTAAGCTCAGAGGCTTATTTTAATAGTTGGGTAAAAACTGATAAAAAAATACAAGAGGTTTATTTCTTCTTCACAACCGACTTTCTTTTTCTCATTCTTTTTATAATTATTCTTTCTTGCTTTGTTAACAAAGTCAATAGGGAATTCGATTCTTATAGTTCCATTTGCTTGTGTTGTGGGGTTGGTTTTTATATTGCTTGCTGCATTGCAGTCTCTATGTCTGTTCTGTAATATTTTTTCTGGAAACGACAGGATAAATGGTCCGATAACAACTATCCCCTTATATTTCAAATGTTCTGGCAGGTTTACATTAGACACACAGTAAAATACGGCAGTATGGTAGTGCATCAAGGAGAGTTTGTGAAGGTTCGTAATTAATTCGGACTGTACGACTGAGGGTTGGCTAA
>JAANSM010005513.1:0-10058 GCA_036850725.1 Orchesella villosa | reverse complement strand
ATGCTCATAAAAGGAAATAAATTAGAACCTTATATCAAAGATGCCCAAAGAGAAATCATTACACAAATTATGAATGACATGTTGATGATCTGGATAAAGATTTTTATACTTGTATAACGTAAGCTAATTCGCATTACACATTTCACTCTCATTATCATCCTTTTGGTATATATATAATCATTACATGTGGTCAACACATCATAAAAATCGCTCATTTTTTTATTATAGAACATAAAATAATAAAATCTAAAATATGAAATGTGTAATTATCATCATCAAATGGACAAAAAAATTGCAAGGAATTTTTGTTGCTCACCTTAATCGTTTTGAATTTCATGATGTTATTATCCATGCAACTTTTCATACCCATCATATATATGACAGAATAGGAGGATATGGCAGATGTAAATGTTGAATTTATTTCATTTCCATTCTAGGCATGTAGCGCTAGAAAAAATGATGAAGATTAGAAGAATAGGATTGATGACAGGTGCATATATAAGATCATCAAGGCGCATTTTATGTGAGACATGTACAATTTCTGCTTACGCCTGACATGAATCTCGTCTTCCTTTTACTGGCTATATTTGGACATATAAAATCTTCATGAATTTTAAAATTTCCCTAAACATCAGGCAGACATCTCTCACCCTTTGGGAGAGGCAAGGCTTGCTAAGCAAAGCGTGTAAAGTAGTTTGTACATATATACATAAAACTTTTTATTTAAAACACCAACAAAATTTTATGAGCTCATTCATAAATTATATTTTCCCCAGTAATCATTCATGTTTAATGAATACAGCTGACAGAAATGAATTTCAGCTGTTTCGTAATGACCTAGGGTATGGATAAGATTTTTGGCATGGAACCGTAATGAAAATCATAAGGAAATACACACTCCCTAAAAAAACGAAGACCTGACATGCATTTTTTGCGAAGAGCTTTTAAATTTACAATTTACAATTCGCATTCACTTAGGCTATTAAAGGGGGGAAAGGTCTTAAATCATAGGTCATTGTTATCCAAGTTGGTAGGCGAAAAGACTGACAGAAGAATGTAAAAATCATTTTGGATATGATGACACCACAGATGCTCCCAGACTTTAAACTTTTATACCAAGATTTGCACGGTTGACGGTGACTGGTTGCTCAAAATGGACATTTGCATCGAGGGGACTCAAAGAAATTTACAACCAACACCTTTCATCATTTATACTAGAACTAGAAGGTAAAAAAACTCATACTACTAGAAGAGTCAGCGTAATTCTAATGGCACTTGTACCTGTCTTCTCCCCCATCTTTTTCTCCTTGATTAAGAAACGCCTTTTGCAGCTTTGCAAATAATGTGAAGAAGAACCAAAGCAGGCAAAAGCACAATTGTGTTTTAAAAATTGAAAAAATACTCGAGCTTATAATACGACTACTTTACTCACACAACCTTTCCTAACGTGAAGTGAAGCATGTGCTAACGGTTCTCTCTCATTCAATTCGTAACAATCCAATGAAATTTTACACGCTCGTCACTTCGTTCGTATGTAGTATGTGTGTCTGTTGGCAATTTCCCGAAGGAAGCTGCTCAAATCAGGCATGATTTTTCTCCTGGTCTCGAGGCATACACACTTTTATTGTTTGTGTTTGAGTTCATGATGGGAGAACATCTTCGCCTCTTTATTTCCATTTTATTATGCCTCAAGACAGGAAAATACGGTAATATTGTGTAATTTCAGCACAATTTTTTCATTACTCATGCAATATCCAATTTATTGGAGGTAGGAGGAAGTTCTAAGTGAGGAGTAAACTCATACGTGACACGTGAGAAGATGCGTTTAACATCAATTTCTATACTTGTAACCCGGAAAACCGAAGTGTAAGTAGAATATAAAGTAGCGTACGAGTGTAACACACTTAAAACCATTAAATCTACATCCTTACGCATTATTTCACCCAAATATGGAGAGAGATAGGTGATTGTACAATCCTTTATTTTATATTTAGATGGTGCTATAATAAATCACTAAATAATCAAAATCGTGATTGGGACGAAATCAAATATGATAATTATGAAAACGGAAGGATGCTCTGAAAACATAATAAATGGCGAAACATCATATTTAGCAACGCATGTGGGGAGCGTGAACTTACTAATAAAGATAATGCATAGTGGAATACATGTCTGTATTAAGATTATAAGAATCTTCCTTAATTCCGCAATGAATTTGATTCGCTCATATACCTTCCATAATAAATTGATTCCTTTATAACAACTAGCGCGTATTATAATTACACAAATAGCTTTGAGGGGAAACGATTGAGAAAGCGATGTGATCGCGATGTGGAAAAAGAGACAAAATATTTATATTGGCGAGGTGTTAATGAGCACACCAGACAACAGAGTGGGCAGCAAAGTATCGATAATGGAATAGAATTAAATTAAATAGCAAATGAGAATAGGAGAATTAGTGTCCTCTTCTTTTCAATCAATGAGCTCATCTACAAATAATATTAATCATGATGAAGGAAGAAGAATGAGAAATATGAATTATGAGAAGATTTTCCTTTTCAAACTTGCTTCACCATCATCATCGTGTGGACTAATAAACAGGACTAAAGTTGGCAACAAGATAATTCGTTTTAGCTATTGAAATTCAATAAATTAAAGGGACACTTCATAGAAAGAAAAAGAGGAACAAACACAACAAGAAAACTATGCCATGTGTAATGCTAATGCACACCTTATAGCTAAGTAGGTAATAATGCATCAACGGTTACGGTGATCATGATGTGGTGTGTTGTATGGTGCAAATTGAAATGGTAAAAAAAATCGAACATAATATCTTGCTGTTTGAATCTCTATATTGAGTCATGTGATTATGTGATTCGTCTGCTGTCTGTTTTTGCATTGTTGTGTAACACCATAAAATGGAGACAACAACTGTGTGGCCAAATGAAATGGAAAGCTTGAGGAAATAGGTTGCTCTCGTCGACCATGCCGAAGCCGCGCCGACCAACAATCCCCGTTCTTTTGGTTCTTGTTGATGAAGACCTAATACAATAACGTGATAATATGCACATAAAAAGACAAGACTACCATAGATCACGTAGTAATTTATTGCAACCTTATACATTCCCTTTTGTCGCTGTAAGGGGCTGATTTCAGTCATCTCCCATAACTCATTCATTCATGCAAAAAAAAGTTTTAAAGAAGCACAATATATATGTAGCTATTGAGAGAGGGAGCGATATTATGCAAAGCAAAAGGCAAAGCTCAAAGGGGCGTCTGGCAAAACAAAAGAATTCATGCGAGCACTGAGCACAGTATAATATAGAGCTGATTATGGCAATCCCACTTCATCTTCAGAGGATATTATGAGATTTTAGAGAGATTTCGACTAAAATGGTAAAGTTTTATGAGGGAGCATGAGATGATGGATTTATTTGTTTGCGTAATGCTAAAAAAGATTTTATATGATTATAAATGGTATTTTTAAACTTTTCTTACCAGGAAAGGAGTCAGGGATCACAACACATGGGCCGTTCTCCTTCAATTTTCCATTTTTCTGAATTTTCAAGCATTTCCCCATGACTTTTACAGTCCTATACTTTTTGTAGAGAAGAAGGGGCTGAGTTATGTCAACATCTGCTGGGAGAATGAGTGCTTTGAGTAGAGCCGCATCCTCACTATTTGTTATTCGAACGACTCGAGGGAGAGGGAACATGTTGATAAACTCTCGCAAAGGATAGGTTTCCGGACTCCAGGAAAGGAATCGGAACTTTGTGCTCCTTGTGCTTCCCGAGTCGGATAAATTGCAACCGCTCGACTTCAACATTTTGACACTTCCGGACAGTGACATTTTTCACGTTTTGTGTGTAGGTAAAAATGTTGTAACTAAAATGTGGCACGACGAAGTAGTTATGATACAGAAAAAAAATTACATGTATTCAGGATGATGCGTGAAAACTGGGATATATTTTTCCCTGCTTTTTATGGCTCTTGTTGTGTGTGTAGCCCGGTTGTTTTTCTTCCTGTTGCAGTATTACAGCTGGTAATAATGTTATTGGCTGCAGGACAACTTCCTGTCTTATTTCAAGCTTGAATGATACATGCAAGTTTTTTTTTCTCCCACGCGAGCTTCTAATAATGTGCGAAAGGTACGTTGGATGGATAGTATTAAAACTTTGTATCTAGTTAACCTTAATAGCACGTAAAATAACTGTACAAAGTTGTGCAACCTGAATATATATATGTAATATATTTTATAATATTCACATCCCACCACTCACTAATACTCCCATGAATTTTTTCCGACACTGTCAGTGTTTTATTGACTGTGCTGTGAAATACCAGGTAGGGATTAGGAGAGGATATATTGTAACCGTCAAAAAAATAAAAATTATTGACAGGAGAGAGCACGGTTTAAACTTGGTTCTGTATTACATATTGCATTATACATTACAAGTCATACACCCCTTCTTCTTTTGAAGCTGCGACGTTTCCTTATTTTAGAAAAGGGGAGAGAAACACGCTACTCATTGAAGCGTGACGGAAGCACACAATCAATAACAAAATATAATCCTTAAGTAAAAAAAAGTCTCATTTATTGCTTATGCACATCAACTTATCTGATGATAGATAGGTATAGATAGATGTTTATTTTATCATCTTAGTGTTCAAGTAAGTCACATAAAATTCACGTAAACGCATCATCAAACGGTGTTGTTGCAGTGTTAGGGAAATCGTTGACTGGTTCCCACTTTTCGTTTTCATATTCGAGAGTGTTTCTCTATCTCTCTGTCTGTTCTTTCAGGTTCTTTTATACTGAAGTACTTATATGTGTTTACCACTTTAAAACCACAGGATCACCACGAATACATCATCTTCATAATATTTTGAATTTGATACAATGAGCCAACGAACCGAATTCACTGAAGCTTCAGGCATAAATGACAGTTCTTTTTTAGAAAGAAATATCGTTATGAAAGGATGTTATGCGGATGATGATGATGATGGTCATGTAGATTTGTTTCACTTTCACTGATTTATCTTTTTCAAGTCTTTTTTCTTCTTCTTCTCTTCTTCTTGTCTCAGACTGTTTTATGTGGTTATTAGGATTTTAACCATGCATACCAAACCACGACGACTGGCATGGCATTCAGGTGCGTGTGGAATGAAGTATTTTTAAACCTCTGGGACGAATCGGAAGAGATTCCCCTCTCTATTTTTTTCTTTCACTTTTTTCCCCACTAGCCACAGAAAAATGGGAGTAAACTGTGGAGCATAGACACAATATGTTTGTAAAACCTCAGATATCAAAAGTATAACGTCATCACACACAAAAAGTTGTAATAGAAATTATCCACGGATTTTTGATGATTTATGCCCAACTTGCCTTGTGGTTTTTAATTATATAAATGCTAAATCTCCTTTTTTCCGCCTAGGCAATCGAGGAGACAAACACACAAAGGTTCATTCACGGACTATTGACTATAGCTTATAACTGTGTTGCTATTGTTGATGATGAAAATGCTTTATTGTCCAGTCTCCTTGATAATAATTTTCGAGTTTGATGTGTGTATATGATGTGAAACTGCAAAGCGTAAAATATTTGTGAGGTTTTCGTGAGTCACTTTTTTTCTTAATGTTGTTGGCTACATTGGCTTTGGCTAGTGCATTTCCAATTTGCAAGCTTCATCAAAGAATTCTCAATTTCTGCATCGCATATAACGAACAGAAAAAGAAGAAGAGAGAGATGAGATGATGTTGAATATGTTTTCAAACTTTGTATTTCATTGTGTGGTCCTCATGATTTATGAAGGAAGGTTGAATTCCTCTGCATGAGTTGGATTGGAAGAAGGATAGAGCTCTTTTTTAAAAAGTATTAACGCAAAAGGGTGATTATTTCTTTGAAACGTATTAACCCACTGATTGGTTTTTAAAACTTGCTAAACTCTTATCTTTATCTTATTAACAGTAAGTAATCCACTATTGCTAGCGCTGCATATATTGCATTAGTATTATCTCTTCTTGCTATATTACTTATTTCTTCAGTTTTGATGATATGATGTAACACTTGTAATGGATTAATGTGAAGTTGTCTCATTCCTCAGCGCTTCTTTGAAAATCCCATTTTTTTGCAAGAATTTTTTGGTTTTATGGTGATGATGCTATCATTAATAGAATTTTTAGCTGGTTGCTCTAGTCCTTGCGGTTTTTTCTCGTTGAGTTTTTAGTACAGATGATGATGATGATGACGTTCAAAGTTATAAGATATATTATGAATGAAAATGTTTTGGTTCTTCGTGCTCCTGCTACTGAAGCAAGGTAAGAAACCAGTGGTAGTTTAAATGTTCAAAATGAAGAATCAAATATATTTGGCTGACTGACTGGGTGAAGAAGATAGTGATGATGATGATGATGAGTGATGCGGTAACTGATGATAATAAGTTGAATTCTCTTCGTCTTCGTCAAGCCTCTTTCGTGCTCCTGCTACTGAAGCAAGGTAAGAAACCAGTGGTAGTTTAAATGTTCAAAATGAAGAATCAAATATATTTGGCTGACTGACTGGGTGAAGAAGATGGTGATGATGATGATGATGAGTGATGCGGTAACTGATGATAATAAGTTGAATTCTCTTCGTCTTCGTCAAGCTTCTTCTTCTTGTGCTTCTTTTTGCAAGCAATTTGTTCAGCGGACACCTGTCGTTTTGTAACTACTGGTTGGTAGCAAAGTTGGTTTAAGTATTACAAAATACACGTAGTAGGGCTCCTATCTTTTCTTTCCTTATTATTTTGCCATAATATTATGCATTCTTCTCTTTTGTAGTTAAAAACTTTATAGCGCGCTTGCCAATTGGCCTGCCAGTTGTAAAAACAGAGAAGTAGTTGAGCTAGCTGAGCTGCAGTTGCTTCTTCTAATCTGCATCAAACGACCGTTAAATTGGAGCACTTTTCTCTATTATGCTGCTGCTACGCTGCTTGCCACTACTTCAAAAAATAGTCTCTCTCTCTTTATGCACTTTGTCTTTTTCAGAGCTGAACTTGAAATAACAGTTGGTAGGACTCAAGAAAAAATTATAGTATTCAACAACAACGACACTCTTCTTCGAATCAAGTGTTATTGCGACCTTCTCGAGTTGGCTATTCAATAGCTCATCTTGTCCCAACACTTGTGAAAAAAATCTTATACTGTAATATTTTTTGAAGGGTTAAGTTTGTTATGCTATATCGATTATATATGCATATACGTAATCGCTTCACTTCTTGTCACCTTCTTCTCTGTTGCTCAATGTTGCATCACATTTGAAATTGATTAATTCCATCATATTCAAATCAGGCCTTGTAAAACTGGTGCTATAGGCTCGCTGAAAAGTCAACGCTCACATATATTTAATCCATTTAAGTGAATGTCGAAAATCCTTTTTTGAGCAACAGTCGCATCTCATCAAAAGCCGACTTGTGAGGGACTTTAGGATTCAATCGATTTGAGGAGGATTAATAGATGATACATTCATCGCTCACTGCGAGTGATAAATGGTAAGTCAGTGACAAAGTGTTATTAGCTTGGCTTGCCACCTTTTCTGTAACCCATTTTTTTGCATTAGAGTTTTGATTTAAGAGTCCTTGCTTCGGTTAAAGTTGGGTTAAACTGTGAGTGATGCTTTCAATAATGACGATGATATGATGAGTTTTAAAGACACTGTTTCTATACGTTCTTCATTTATAATTCATCACCACACAAATTGCCACAAAAAGTAGTGTATAATCTTGAGATGCTTTTAGTTGAATGTTGAAGAGTCGCATATATTTTTTCTTATCATTAGGCTATCAGTCAATTCAACATGAATAACCTTCTTCGGCGCTTATGAATCGAATGCGATAATTTCGGCTGCTGCTGCTGATGATGATGATCCTAGTGGCCCACATCCAATAAGGTAATGAACAATGAGCATAGCATAACAGCAAACCAACTATAACCATCCAATCCTCACGTAATAAATGGTAGTGAGAAGAAGAGAGCTTCTTTTTTCGCAAATGGCTCACTTATTGCTTTGCTTGCACCACTACAAAACAACAACAACAAAGGTTAATTTGTGTGAAGCCAGTTATACCAGCACTCTACACACCGGCCTTCTATATACTCCTTCTTCGTTCTTGATCACTTTTCTATGTCACTTGATAGGAGAAGTAGTGGAAGCGCAAGTAAAAATTCGATGATGATAATAATATGATGACATGAGCAAAGTACCAAGTAATCAGCTCTTCTTACTCCTCCATTCAATCATTAATTAGGCATATATCGCTTGTGTAGTTATTACTCCACTGTTGGTTGTTGCTAGTTTCGTTGTGTTCGTCTTCCTTTTCATAAAATTGTTGTTGAGGATAACGTCAACGAGTGACAAGTACCATTCCCTTTTTGATGGAAGTTATGTGTTGTGTCGTTTGTTATAATAATCAGCTCTTGCATACTAGGTCGTGTTTTATGATTGAAAATCCATTATTGGAGCTGTGACAGTGTTATATAGAGTCAGTAGGTGGCTTAATAAAAGCTTTTGGTTGAGGACTCAAGACTCAGTTGACGATTTCAAATGCTGATAATAATATTTATATGTTCTCTTATAATCATTCCAACATTATGGTCCCCAATCCCCATTATTCTAGGCTCACAAGGAGAAGGTTGCACACGATTAGGATCAACAATGTATATTTTTCCGGGTCATGTTGTTGTCACACCGTATGAGGCCTCCTGTAAAAATCAAATATAGGATTTTTATATCCAAATTCCTTAGGTTGGTTGACTTATCACTAACATAAATTCTATATTATACTGGTTTCTAATTTAAGCCATAGATAGATTTGGCAAACTCTTCCGATAGTTAAGCTTATAGAAAAGTATGATAAAAAGGGAAATAAGGAACAAGTGACTGAGACTAAAGTAGTGACAGAGTAATGAAGTTCACGAGATCCGTGTTTGATTTAAAAGCATGGCTTTTACTCGTTATATTTATGATTTTTTGGCACAGCACGGGCTTTCAACAAGGATCATCAAGGTGTTTTGTGCCTGAAGAAATATAAAAAGCAAGAGCATTTCCTATTGTTTTGTCAAGTTTGAAAAATAATTTTCTGTCATCCGCTCTCTCACACACAGGTTAAAGTACATGTTGGATGTACATATATAATATCATTATAAAAACAAGAAGAAAACTGATTTTGATATCAAAAGCCTTTTGATAAGATGACTCCTTTTAGGTATCCTCCTCATTGTTAAGTTTTGCTTTTATTTATATGATAATAAAGTGTGCTGTATGAAAATGATGAAACCTAGAGTCACGAGTGTGTCTTTCAACTGCCAAATTTTGAAAAGGGAAGTAAATATTTTGTTGATGTGATAGGATGATTTGAGATGAGAGAGATTCTTCTCACTTACAAAAGTATAGCCTCTTTTATAAAATACAGAAGATTGATATCGAATCTAGATCAAAATGCATGAAAAACTGTGAAGGGACAAAGGTGGATGAGGATGAATTGGTTGTTGATAGAATATATAATAGAGAGACTACTTATACAGATTGCAGAAAGTGTTCTTTTACTGATAAATGAAAAGGGGTTATTCACTCATCATTCATCCATTGTCAATCAACACCACCGGAGTCAATAAGTATCAAGCATTATATATCATGTGTGCACTAGTGCACTCTACTCATGTAAAATGTAAAAACGAAGAATATATAACCTGTTCATTCATACGATTTATATTGTCGCCTTGCCCTGAGTTTAAAAGGTTGTCGTGAATGCCTTCAGCTTCAACAAATTGTATCGACATATTCATTCAGACGAGAAATAAAAAAAACTGTGGTACTAGGGAAGCAGGTGATTTCTAGTTCCAAATGAATAAATTAAATAATTGGAGTAAAATAAACTCTGTCTCAATTCAAAACGTTATAAAGTTAAATCCAATCAGAATAAGAGTTGAAAATAATGTGACGCAAAACCACGACATAATGGCCATTCGCCAATGTTTAAAAAAAAGTTTTCGAAAATGAAATCTCCCTTTACAAATACATT
>JAANSM010005512.1:0-10060 GCA_036850725.1 Orchesella villosa | reverse complement strand
TCGATTTCTCGGGATTCTATAATGTAAGTCTTATGCGGGTTTTGATGTATATTAATTTTGTGTTGTGGGTTACATTAAAAGGTCTGTTGCTTATATCGAAAAATTGAAGAAAAAAGTTTAATGTAATTATATGCTATTGATCTTTTTCAAAATAAAACATTTCCTTTATGAAACCACCAATATGCAATCAGAAAATACGTTTTAGTTGCAACACAGAAATGACGTCAGGATAAAAAGCATGCTTCATGTTTGAACATTTGTTCATTTTACGTAAATTGGAACATATATGATCGAATCATGCATATAAGTAAAAACAAGGAAATTGCATTATTTCATATTTCCTGTGTCAATTTAATACAACTTCTGTCAGGGACAATAAAAAACATAATTATAGGAAATCATATTGCGTTCAGTTATTTCCGTAAAATTACTCACAATTTTAGAAATTGCAATCAGATTTATTTTTTGCCAAAGAAAGGTTTGCTGCTGACTGCCAACGAAGAAGCATACCATATATACTACCAGCTTAACGGTCGGAAAAACAGTTTCTATAAGTTAGGAAAAATATTATTACCCCAAGATGAACTCAATTAGCTGGAAATATTTTAAACTGACATTGATAATCGGTGTTCTCACCTCTGGCTTACCTTACATGTGGTCTTGGAAAAGGAGAAAGATTGTCATGTCATGGTTTGGTCGCATTCGAATGATGCTCATCACGCAAGTGATTCTCCTATACGTGCTCTATTTGATACATTTCGTTAGGATGGATTTGAAAACTCTTCAAAATCATGTGAATATGAAAGCGTATGAAGACATTACACTTCGTATCGTATGCACAATGGGAAGCATACTATCAGCGTTATTATTTGGAAACTTGGGGAAACAGTCCAATATGTACATGATTTACGCCAACGAATGGATTAAACTCCAACAATTTATTGAAGGTGAGCGAAACAAATAATTAAATTTTTGGAATATGATGATGTAGAAATCTATACTGCGCTGGAAATTTTAATACGTGCATCATGGTTGCACTAGTCAAAATATATTTGAAATTGAACTACAGCTCGATTATTGAAATTTTAATTTTGAAGCAAAATACGTTCGGAAGGAATGCAGACCCTTGAAACTGAAGTGTGATCCAATTGTCCAGATACTCAGTTTGATGTATATGTTCATTCCACTTGGACAGGTTATTCACTTTTTGGAATATCCTGAAAGCAAATTATACGGTTATTGGTTGGTAAAAGGATCCATGTTCGATGGAATCGTTTATTTGGTCCATGTTCTAATCATTTATGGAGGACTTCTTGCTAGCATTTGCGCTGCGTTATTTCATGCATTTATTTTCCTCATCCCCGTTTCAGTTTGCTTTCAAACACTGGATGAATGCCGGTAAGTATTAAAAAAAATAACCGTAATTGATAAATGCTATGTAATATTGTCAATTTTACATTTGTATCATTATTTCTCTTCTATCGAATTGATCTTAACTTCTTTATAGATTTGGCGTTCGTATAATATCAAGACATAATGTAACAAATGGAAAGTTACAAAAGGCTAGCGAAGCCCTTAAACTATATCGCAGTTTTTATCTGAATCTCCTGATGGGAAACAAATGCGTGACTCATATGCTTTACTGTTTCCAGACAGTGCTCAGAAAATACTGTGTTATTTGCAACTGTCTACTAATTCATTTGCGAACTACACTTGATTCTAAAATTGCAACAATTTTAGTTGCAGTCTCATTTTTCGGGACACTTATTTGGGTCGTAATGCTTCAAGCTGCTGGGCTCACAAACAAAAAGACAAGGGAGTGGATACAGCAATGGAGAAAGGCTACTTGGAGCTCCAAGTGGGAGAAAGCTTATTGTAAAAGGGTGGGCAAATGCTTACGTCCTGTTAAAGTTGACTTCTCGGGTTTTTACAAAATCACAATAATTTCTGTTTTGAAATACATTAACGCAATTATGTGGGGAACATTGAAGGGATTGCTCTATCTGAAAAGATTATAGATTCGAATAATAATATAATTATATATTTCATATACTAATCTACATTAGATAGAACATACAGTTTGCTAAGAATAGAAGCATCCAGCTTTTTGCGCTATAAGTTATTTTGTTTGACGGTCAATGCATGTAATCATTTGTTTCAAGCTTCAACATTCGCAGTTTCCAGTCGTAAGTTAAAGTATTCAGGTGAATTTTGTAATAATCATTGATTCAGTCTTTGTTTTATCATTTTTCCTTCGCGATACAATTTTCAAGCCAATTTCAAAAATAGTGAGTGTGAGTACAAAAATTCGTCATATCTTTAATTCCTGATTAGTGCTGCTTCTTTCGGTGGCATGATGCCGTTTAAATGGCGCGAGACAAGTGAATCATTAATTGTTACGGAGTAGAAAGAACGGTGAGGACTCCTCTCTGAGGAGTTACATTAACTTTTATATTTTACATTATATATTTTGCTAAGAATTTCAAACCTTATGATTATTATTACATATACCTTACAACCTATGGATGGTATATATACATTACTTCAATTATCAAGGTATACAAAGATCAATTTGTTAATTTGAACCAAATAAATACCTTTTATTTAAACTCTATGAATAAATTATTGCTCTATAAAAACATTTCCTTTGTTTTTTACAAAGCCACGAAAAAATTATATCTTTAGATGTGCTAATCGTGTAGCAGTAAGCAAATAAGTACATTCTACTAATATACATGATTTTTGGCTTAAGAGGTGGTTTAACAGTTTATTCCCAAGCTTTCGCCAGCTATGCGGTGGAATTTTCAAAAGAATATCGAAAATATAAAGAAGTGAAAAGTGCATAGTACATCTAGCGATTTAGCGATCCATCATATTCCGTCTCCGTAAAATTTTGCAATCAACGACACAATAATGGTTAGTCCAATCTCTTGGAAATACTTTCTCATAAATCTGCGATTAGGTAAGCTAACATTTGGAGTCCCATTCGAATGGTCACCGGAACAAGGGAAGGTTATCGTGTCGCCGTATTGGGAAAATTAAACTTGGTTTATTGATAGTATCCACCTCACTGTACCTTCTGTATTTGGCGTGCTGGATTCAAATGGATTTGCAATATTCTTCAAAAAGTCCATATGTTTTTGGTGATATCGTTATGCGAGGCGCTTATTTCCTCTGCTGCTTTTCTATCATGTACGCCATGTGGAATACATACAAAAACATTGACATGTATGCTTTTTATATCAACGAGTGGATCCGATTGTATGGCCATATTAATGGTAATTATGATAATTTTCGTAGGAATTTGGCAATACATGAACATCTCATTTTTGCATAGTGGTGTAATCTAATCTAATTTATATGCACATGCTCCTATAAATTATTTATAGAAAACTACGTTCTTAGCAACTTCCGCCCATGAGCTTTGGATTGTGACTCGTTACTGAGATTCTCAAGTTCATTTTACGTAACAATTCCGATCGCCCAAGTGCTTCACTTTTTACATTTTCCGGATAGCAAGTTGTACGCATACTGGACTGTTAAGGATTGGGATATGCCGACACTAAAACTGATTACTTTTTATTCACATGTTATTGGGATAGCTAATGCGGTTGTTAACAATGCATGTGTTGCGGTATTTCATTGTTACATATTCTTAATTCCACTCTCACTGAGCTTCAAGGTGTTAAGGGAGTGCAGGTAAGACAAAGAAAACTTTTCCTTCTTATTAAAACTTTATCTGTATGTCATTAATTCTGATGACTACTGATGAATATATTATACATTAATCGCAGGCCCGGAGTCAGTGATGACTTGCATGATTATGAAACACGAAACAGACTTCGGAAACCTCATGACGCCATCAAGCTTTACAGAGCATTGTATGTCAACGCTTTTGGGGGAAATGTCTGTGTGACTCATATGCTTTATATTCTCCAAACAGCAGGCTCATACTGTAGTGCAATATGCTTTGTGTGTTTGCTACATTACGGATTGGATGTGGGTATTGAAATTGCATCAATTTTATTTATCATTGGATTTACTGGAGTAATTATTTGGGTAATTATGCTTCAGACCAGTGGAAAATATACTAAAATTACAACAGGTTGGATTAGACGTTGGAGAACAGCTAAATGGTCTAACTCCAGAGACCAAAAATATTGTAAAAAGGTTGGTAAAAGTTTGAGACCGACTTTCTTCGACTTCTCGGGGTATTATAAGGTTAGTCTTGTTCGTGTTTTGAAGTATATAAACTTTCTCATGTGGACGACTATGAAAGGGTTGTTGTTTGTAACGAAAAATTGATACATGCGTTGTTAATAGAATTGTAGAGAAATTGCGAATTACTAAACTAGCACTATAATACTCTTTACTGATTAACAATTTGCTTTGAAAAGTCATAATTAGGTAAATAGGTACGTTAAACAAAATAGAGCTTACTTTTACACTACCCTTTTCGTTCCAGACTTCAATATGCTCTTAAGATTAATAGAAAATTAAACGAGTACTTACCAGAGTATGAAGTTTGATTGATATTATATGAATGTTTGGAGGTCCACTGGAACGGGAAATGAACAATTCTTGTAGATCTGTGATACTACGACGACATCCATCCATATTTTAAAGCATATTCCAAAAACCCTACCATGCATGCATTACCATACCGTGTCCCGTCCGCCAGTTCTCTTCAGTATTTCAAAGCATATCTATCGTGCGTTTGCAAATATTTAATGGGGGTGGGTAGGTGGGTTCCCGTTCCAGTGGACCTCCAAACATTCATATAATATCAATCAAACTTCATACTCTGGTAAGTACTCGTTTAATTTTCTATTATATTTCATGTTTGGAGGTCCACTTTCACGGGAAATGAACAATTCTGTAGACGTTCAAAGCGCAAACGACGATATAGTACAGAAAAAATTAATTTATTAATGTCTACTCAAGTGATTAACATTAGATAGTAACGTATTGGCAAATTCAGACCTAGTGTCTACCTTCTTATTGTAAAACTTTCCAAAAGTTGTAGAATCTTTCACCCAACCAGCTCTACTAAATATAGAATCAATTGTCACACCCAAACTGTAAGCTTTAGATGTGGCTGCATGTCTAAAACTATGAGATTTATACAAATTAATATCTATGCCAGCTTCCTCAATAATTAATTTCAGCCAACGGCTGATTGTTTGTGTGGTGACTGGCCTATAAGGCTTTTCAAAACTTAAAAACAAATTGTCAGACTCTCTAATTCCTGAAGTTTTATTTAAATACTCATCAAGAACCGCAAGATTTTAACGTTATTAGGAAATGGAGGGAGCACAAGACAAGGTTGCTTACGTGTAGGCGCAGACGTTTTACACAATTTATCAACTAAAATCTCAATAACATGGCCTCGTTTAATATTACTAATCTTAATAGATTGGATAGTTTGAACACGTTGTGCAGTCACTAGCATAACCAGAGCCGCTAATTTAAAACCTAACTGCTTCAGGGGCAAAGCCTTATTCTCATCCCATTTCAAGAATAAATTCAAAACAGCATCGGCATCCCATATAGTTTCATAGCGAGCCACAGGTGGCTTTAGCTTTCCAATAGCTCTTAAAAATCTTGATATTAAAGGATGACTGGAAAGTGGAATACCTTCGATTTTATCAATAACTGTGGACAGTGCAGATCTCGCAGTATTAATACAACTATAACCTCTACCACCAACATACAAATTATTAAAGAAGGAAAGAACATCATTAATGCAGGGTGAATAGAAATTAATATCTTTTGAGGAGCAATAATTTTCCCACTTTGTCAAATAAACTTCGTACTGTTTTCTTGTAGACGTAGAAAAGGAGGAAAGTAAAATATTCACAACGTCATCTGTCAGCCCATTCCTTTGCATAGATTTCCCGATACAATTCCTACTTCTAGAATCAGCTTGGTGCTCAGTGGATGTGGCCTGTGAGTATAAGAACATGTCAACATTGAGTCACTAGGACCATAGCATATTGAGTCAGACACTAACAGTGATCTGAAATACGGATACCACGGCTGAGATTGCCACTTGGGAACAACCATTATTCCATACACTTTCTCCGCAACGATTTTATTTAAAACCCTTGGAATAAGGTTAAATGGTGGGAAAATATAGACCAATTCCGATCCCCAGTTTTCAGCAAACGCGTCTATAGAAGCACAGTGTGGGTCGCCTTTCCAGGAATAAAACTTCTCGCATTTTGCGGATAAGCTAGTAGCAAAAAGGTCGACATCGGGATACCCGAAGCGACTACATATACGTGAGTATAAAGTCTCATCTAAACTCCAATCCTCATCTAACTTACGAGATTCTGCATCTGCAATTACGTTCATTTTACTAGGGATATAATTTGCTGTCAATTTTAAACTTCTCTTTTCACACCAAACCAGTATAGATTTTGCAACGTTAAGCAAACTTTGTGAGTGACAACCCCCCATTCTATTTATGTATGATATGGCCGATTTATTGTCAACTCTTAAGAGTATGTGACTATTTGTAACATCCTTAACAAAACACAATAGAGCATTCTGGATAGCCCGAAGCTCTTTAACATTTATATGTTCATTACTTTGTGAAATTGGCCATGCTCCTCGAGCACAGACAGAATTCATGGTGGCTCCCCACCCAGTGCTAGAAGCATCCGTAAAAATGATATAATTGTAGGGCTTATAGCCAATAAATCGCTTAAATTTGCTAATATTTGTTATCCACCATTTAAGATCTGCCAATGCCGCATCCTACAATACTATCTTGAATTCAAATTCATTACTGCTTAAAACTAGACCTCTAGTCTTCTCGATTTCTAATTGACGCGTATACAACAAAGCATAATCATGGCATGGAGATGCAGAAATTAACGTGCCCACTAAGGAGGCCAAATCCTTTAGCGAACAAATTCTTAACTTCATGATTGCTAAGCAAAGAGATTTAATCTTAGAAATCTTAGTATCCGGTAGGGCTATGCTCCTATCAATTGAATTAAATATAAATCCCAAATATCTAATTGAATGCACTGGAACTGACTGCGATTTCTCATGATTTATAATGAACCCTAAACGTTTAAACATCGACTCAGTCTCCATATAATTTTGATTGCATTGTTCAAAAGAATGCCCTTTCAACCATATATCATCAAGAAATGCAACTGAGGTGAAACCTCTTGAGCGAAGACAAGTTAAAATTGGCTTTAATAGCTTTGTGAAAACCCTGGGGGCCGTTGTCAAACCAAAAGGTAAGCAGTTATAGTGATACAGCTGTCCCTTCCATCTAAACTTCAAATACTTCTTACTACTTTCTGATACCGGAATCAAATGGTAAGCATCTTTAAGGTCAATAGTTACCATGAAATCGTTTTGTGAGATAAGCGAGATAACC
The DNA here is from genome assembly GCA_036850725.1 of Orchesella villosa. Classification (NCBI taxonomy): domain Eukaryota; kingdom Metazoa; phylum Arthropoda; class Collembola; order Entomobryomorpha; family Orchesellidae; genus Orchesella; species Orchesella villosa. The sequence continues at coordinate 2,661 of JAANSM010005512.1, read as the reverse complement.
AACCTGTAATCTTCCATCTTAAAGTGTTCATAAGCAATAAATTCATTTAATCGCTTTAAATTTAGAATCAACTTAAACCCCCCACTTGACTTCGGTACCACAAATATTGATGAAATATACTCGCCCTTGTCATGTACTGATTTTGAAATAGCTCCTATGTTTTCTAATCTAGTTACGCAGTCATTAATAGCCTTGGACTCTTCTACACTAAAATTTCGTTCAATTGGCAATTCGTATTGTGATGGTATACAAATGAATGGAATCTGATATCCCCTAACACAGTTTAACACATTGGGATCGGAAGTAATCTCGCACCATTCTTTATAAAAGAATCTAAGACGGCCTGCATAACTAACCTCATACTCTTGCGGAATTTCTGTCCCTACTTTCGAAACTGTTGCTTCTGGAACGGCTGACCTCCCCTCCGGGACTTGAAGGGGGTCCCCCGAAAGTTTAAAGACGAACTCCGTTGAGGGGTGAATGATTGGGAACCAAACTTTCTAGCTGTCCCTCGTGACACGTAGGGACTGTATCTTTCTTTCTGAAACCCTTTCACAATTTTCCCAGCATTCCGTGCATTCTTCAGTTCCTCTTCCAAATTGTCACCAAACAAAAATTCGCCGGATGATTTACTACTAGTACAGATCGTCGAAACATCGCTGCTAATTACGGGCTTTAAAGCTGATTTTCGTGTGGTATTCAGGTCCCGCATTGAAGCTCCAAGGCATGACGCCGTGTCTACGCACTGTCGCATAAGTGTTTCTAACACGTTGGGCGGAATAAGGTTTCTGTTAGCAAACAGATAGTCCGACTGACGGCTCTGAGCCACTAGTGCTCGGGACAGATGCTGCTGAGTATTTTGCAACTTTAGATCGCTTGCCTTGACATGGGGTGGTAAGCCTTGCCAAATCTCATGGTTAACCTTTGGTGCTCCAATAGCTTTGCAATTTTTTGGCACACGATAAGATTCTTTAAGACGATCCAATGCTTCTTTTTTGATGGGAACTTCCGGAAATTTAAGAAAGCTTGATACAACTGTATCTTTAATGAGTGGGGGTCCAAACTCCACCTCTTCTTGGTTGGTATTCATTATCAATGCCAGGTCATCGACCTCAGGCTTATTTATTAATTGGTCGCGTTGAACCAACGACGACAGAAGCTCACAGCCGGGTTCACTTTCGCCTTCATCTAATACTTCTGAACCACACTCGACATCATTGGACTGTGTACCAACCTGGATGGCGACCAACATTTGTTTCATCATTTCAGTCTGAGCTTGCAAAGCAGCAGGGATAGCTTCTAAAAGTCTCCCTAAAAGTCGTTATCATAACGAACATTAATAAAGAGTAAACGCATCCTCTTTATGCGGTCTTTGAAACAACTGTTATGATTTTATTTATCTTACGCTGATCTTCAGCATTACTTGTTTCCGCAACACACGCGTCATCATCATCATCAGTCACCTGAACATCGTTTTCTGCTGATGTCTGATTTGCAATAATGGGGGGTCGACGACCACCCCGTCCGCTATTGGTTTTAGTCGCCATCCTAACCATCATTCAATAATATTTTAATGGTTATGATGTAAGCTATTAAACCTAACTATCAACCATTCGCTATATGCACCTAACTATTGACATGCAATACATCATGCATTTTAAATGTTATTTAAATTACCTTAACTTACAACCTTACAAATTCACAACGGACGGGACCCACAATGTAGAGATGGTATTACACTCAACACTGTTTTAAGATTAAATCAATTTAAATTAACAAAAAGTTAATCACAATCAACATTTGGTGGATGCCTGAACGCAGCCATCAAGCAGAACTGAAGAGAACTGGCGGACGGGACACGGTATGGTAATGCATGCATGGTAGGGTTTTTGGAATATGCTTTAAAATATGGATGGATGTCGTCGTAGTATCACAGATCTACAGAATTGTTCATTTCCCGTGAAAGTGGACCTCCAAACATGAAATATAATGCGTCGTGAATAGTAAATTTCATATTCTTGGAAATAATCCATGACTCTATGATGTATGAGGAAGGAAACAATATCAGGTTGGTACTTATAATCACAGCTCACAACCTGGAGCCAACAACCACTATCGAACTACTATATTGTACTAACCTATCATGAAGTCGATATAAATTGATAAAGTGGGTTGTAAATATGAACCTGTGGAAATGAGTTCTATGATCCACATTAAGACATACTGCCAATTAACAAGTCAAAATTCGATTAGATTTCAGTCAGTTAACTTTATTGACCGCAACATGCTGAATAAAATTACTTACTTATTGAACCGTTGACCGTGAACAACAACAACGTATTTATCTTTATTGATATAATCATATTATTTCGTCTGTAGTGTAAGCGAGTATGTGCAGTCATTTGAAATAAAAAATTTCATAAACTGGATGATATGAATACGATACGTATTATTACAACTTTTTAATCTTATCAGTGTGGCAATAGCGGATAATGGGGACTCAGCGAAGCGACGTTTTCTTTGTTAAACCAATGAAAAACTGATTCCATATTGGAGTGGCTAAATCGTCCTGGCAAAACGCATTTTCGAAGTGGCTAAAACGTGTTTTTTATGGTGGCTAAAACGCGTTTTCATGGTGGCAAACGTTCGTTTTCATGGTGG
>JAANSM010005511.1:0-10066 GCA_036850725.1 Orchesella villosa | reverse complement strand
TGCTAATCGTAGGGGATGGTAAATCATACACTTACAGAAAACATGGAAAAGATCATCATTATCTTTTACGTTACAAATAGAGCAGTAGTGATTAGGATTAAATATAATTTTGTGTCGATTCATGTATAAAGATTGAGGATGCTTATACGATCCGGCTGCAATCGAAACTGCGCAAAGATTCTCTTCTTGTGGATAGATATAGGATAGTTAAGGTACCCCTCCCGATTGGAATTATGCTTCATCCTTCCTCCAAAGTTCTCACACGCATTGTTGCCTTGCTATACCTATCTCTAAAGATTCTTATAAATTTTCTACTGACTCCAACCGCGTTGAGTCGGCTCCAGAGCTTTTTATGGTTGATCCAGTCAAATGCTCGTGCAAAATCAACGAATAACAGATGGAGTTTTCGTTTCTTCATTCGTCGCCACGAAATCTGTGGTGCAGCCTCTAACGTAAAGATATGATTAGTGCATCCTCGCTTCTTCCTAAAACCAGGCTGTGACTCAGGTAGTAGTTCATTTGCCTCTGCCCATTCTTCCAGTCGTGCTAGCATAATGCTCTTAAAAAGCTTCAAGATAGTGTTGAATAAGAATAAGAATATTCCACGATAATTTCTTGGATCTGCAGGGTCGCCTGTTTTGAAGAGCACCACGATGTCAATGATGTCTTCGGGAATATTCTCGTTAGACTGAATTTGATTAAACAGATCCTTGATGACATTTAACCATGACAGTGGCAAGCTTTTAAGAAAGTCATTCCTGATGCCTTCCAGACCGGGACTCTTTTTGAGCTTCAGCTTTCGTCGCGCTGCCATAATTTCATTAAGATTGATCTCAGCGTCCAAATTGGGATGTGCCACGCCAAAATTGTCGGTGTTATCAGCCTAAGCTAAAGGAGGACACTTTGATAAAACATTTCCCAGTTCCCATTTCCCATTCCCTCACTAATCGGACAGACACGACGTTCTGAGCCTCTCAAACGGCTGATGGTATTCCAGAAGTCTTTCGGGTCTGCAGAGGTGGATAGTGAATCCGGATGTTTTCGTAATGTGTTTTCTTCTTACACGCCACAGTGGTTTCATAGGACTTTTGTTTTGTAAGGCAGTCCGCTAGAAATGGATTTGCATATCCAGGTTTTTTGCACTTTCTAAGGGCTGTTTTCATGTTTTTCTTTGCTATTTTGCAATCCGTATCGAACCAGGGTTGGCTCGACACGAAATTTTTAGGTGTGGTTTCGCAACGGACACGATTCGTTCTCATGGGCTATAAAAGTATTTAGCATAAATACTTCCCTATGGTCCATCCATCTAAAAAATTAAAATAACCTGATATTATCTTTATCATAAGTAATCTTATAAGCATTAAGTAATTGAGTATTTTAAACTTTAACACTAGAATCTTCCCATCGGTGTACGTTTCCACATAGGCCTTTTCAAGTTTCCCACCCACCTTCGTTATTTTTGGCATATTGTTTCTGTTCTTTGGAACTCTTCCTAGCACAAATGTGTTGTGATCTAACAAGTGATGAGCTAGTTTGGGACTCATATACCAGGTGTCAAACACTAGTCGATAACCTTCTGCAAGGTACTTATCCAACAAAGTTACTGCAGGCCTTCCCCCAAACCACAAGTCACAATCGTCTGATACCAAAGCGGTAGATTTTCCTAGATACGGTAGCATCCTGATCAGGATCTCTACCAAAGCCATAGTTTTTACACCAAATCGTGCCCTTTTAAGTGGATTATAGACTTGAATTCCTAGCCGACCTGAAAATCGCATGAGACTTTCGTCAATACATAAGTATTCTCCTGTCTTGATGAGCTCTGAAAACTTCTACATTATTTTAAGAAGTAGTTCTCTCAACTTGTTGAACCTGTCCTTTTTATTTTAATCTACAGTTTGATTACAATGATTTCCACTATTTCATCAGTCAAAATGATGCTTAGCAATTGAAGGCTTGTCGAATTTTCGGTAAATGCGTGACGTAGATCGAGTTCGATGTTTCTACGACCACAGTTGGAGGGCTGTGGCTCAAAACTTTGGTTTTTTGTCCAGATAACGTGTAGTAAGAGGACGATGTGCATTTAAATAATATTCTTTAAGTGTATTGTGTATTGCGTGTTGCAGTATAAAGATATGCGTAACAAACTATATACTTCTGAGGTTTGCCTTCTTCTTTGAACCTGTCGTATTGCTATAGTTCTTATGTTCGGAGATGGAGTGTTTGAATTTTACCTTTGGGTAGGGAAAATAGGTATGCGTTAGATAACATGACATTTTGAATTCCGTCTTAAATGGTATGTGGATCAATTTCGAAGTAAATTACCTGAATCCATTCCAATAGTTGTAGGATGACTGAAGTCTGATTTATTACACAATAATTCATGCTATTTTAGGAAAGAAGTGCGATACATGACTGTTACCGATTGGATTATTAAAATATGTTAGCTTAGATTTATAGTTTCAAATTCCCCCGAGTAGTTAAGAGGAGCATCACTTAAGACTTCCTATGTAAACTGAATGTAAACCCGCGATCCAAATGGTTACCATTGTACCTTTGGTACCACGCGTTGTTTGATAGATATTTGCGTTCATTTAAAAGGTGATGGTCAAAGGTCAAGTTGAGAGAAGCATTGCCAGTATATTGTATGATTATTAGTTGTCTGTTTTAACCATAGAGGACTTAGTAATGGAGGATGCAATAGCATTCAAAATACTCAAATTGTGAATTAAATCCAGTGATTTAAATAACCTTGTAATGTTGCGTTAACTACTAATATTACCAATTCCATGACCGAATCAGAGTCGAACAAAAGTATCAATGGCTATCATGAGTAGCGGTTTTAATGAACACGAACACCTAAATCAACAAACATATGCATAACTAAAACTATAATCTTACCAGAATTTAGGATCCAAACGAAATAAGAACAACTTACATCAAAAACTCACCAAGCATACTAATGCCCTGAAAAATGAATTAGTTTATTAAATAAACTTCGCCTGGCTTGTGCAGAAAATTCCAGAGTAGATGTTCACGTAACATGCTGAAGTCGAGCTTTGATATAAAGTTTTCCAATCTCTTCAACAAGCTTCTTCTTATGCACAATCTATTTTTCAATAAGGTTAGGCACTCATTACTGTGAGCATTATTAATATCACTGAATGATCGCTCTAAACATGCTTGCAGAACTTGGTGAAGAATACGTTTGCTATTTAAATGGCCGACTATAACTGCAAGGTGCGAACGAATGATTCCTTCAGCAATCTTACACACTGAAATTAGTTCAGACGATGGAATAAATAATCCTCCATGAGTTTTTTCATTTATAAAGGGGAAATCCGAACGCAACGTCATCTCATCAACATTTGAAGGAAGAAGTTCTGCCTGGCAAGCTGAACATGTCATTCTCGTAGATAGTTCTTTGCCAACGTAGCCAGCTATGTATACGACTACATTGTCAATAAACATGGAAAGATTTTCCATGCTAGGAAGATCTAGGACTGATTCTTTTGGCTCATCGGCTTCCTCATCATGAACTCGCATTTCCGCAGAGATAGAGTTGTCGTAGGCATCCATCAGCAATAAGGCTAATTTTTCGGTAACTGGATTTTTTGCGTGCATTTGTTCCTGCTCTACATAGTTTTCTTTTGTTGTAGCCCTGATTGAGAAGCACAATAGTCCTTTTAGCGCATGCCGCAGTTGCATAACATTAGGATTGTTATTTGCTCCCAGCCTCCGCGAAGTTTTGGTACCAGTTGGCCCTTTTCAGTAAAAAATTGTAGTTCAAGTAAATACCGTTTGGCACTTCTCAGGAAGAATTTCCACTGGTCTGTTTCATGATCGATTGTGGAGTTCGACATTATAGATTTCCAGCCTTTTGCTTGTGGAGTAGAATTTAAAATATCAAACAAATTTAAAATGTCACAAATCTCTAGAAACTCTGAGGTTGCTTCAGAATCTTCAAATCCTTCCATCTCCAATTTTCTGCACACATCAATTGCAAAGTTTTTTCTTGCTAATTTAAGCATGTGTGAAGCATCTGGCATACAGTAGACCTTATCATTTCTGATTTGGTGGGCTATGTAAGGCTTTAATTTCTGTGGATCCACATCAAAGCAAGCACCAAGTCGTTTCATTGCTGTAAAATTGGTAGAAAGACCATCGAACGCAATTGACAGTACAGTCGTTGATTAACTTGGCATATACAGCGTATAATCATCCATTTTACTGTTCATCTTTATAATCAAATGCCACGTCGCGTCATTTTACCTAGCGTGGTATCATTTAACCTAGAAAGTTTATCCACCGATTAAAAGTAGTAGGATGAGGCAGTTTTCTAAAGTTCATCTCTTAGGTTCATGTAGGCCCGTGGAGAATGAAAGTAAACTACAAACGAAAATTCCCGTAAGATGTCTGAGTACGGGCAGCTGGGACTCCCATTCTGACACTTTATTAACTCTTCAAAAATTTTCCTCACTTTACTAATCTCACAGTCGCCTATTTCTGTTTGAGTGGAGACAGTCGGTATTGCTCTCCTTACTTCTTGCTTCTTTGTGACATCAGGGTCCCTGCTAGTTTCGTTTCTACTTTTGTGTCTCATAGAATCGTTTTTAATTTGCTGCTTCAAGTTGCGTATTTCATTGTAGAGCCCAAGAACTTTTTGCTTTTAAGTTGTTACTTTATTTTTCAGGTATGTTTTTTCTAAATCTTCATTTTGTTCCAACGAACTAACAGTAGGTTTTCTTTCCACGATGTGAAAAATCGAACCTTTTGATTCTGTTCGATCCTTGTGCATGCATGGTTTCATATCGAAGGAAATCATACTATCTTGAAAACTCAGACCACAGGCAGGAGTAACGTGGTCTGTTATTGTGGAGGCAGCAAGTGACTTAGTTACTTTGAAAGCAACCTACATAGTTTGTATTTTGTACTTTTAAAAACGTGTACCAGATTATGCTAGCATATAATGCAGAATTTAGTAATTGGTAATACTTTTTGCCGGATATCAGACTTATTTAATATGGTTGGAAAGCATCCCTTTTTAATTCTTCTCCTCTTTTGAGAATTTTCATTAAACGCATCCAGTGAGAAATGTGCATTACATACGCACATACGAAATGGGGGTGTCCATGTCGGATACTTCTCGTTTGCAATGAAGACAAATCTTTTCCAAATCTCTTAGATTATCTCATTCTTTGGAAGGCTATAACAAATATAACAATTCGTAAATGGTAGTTTACAACTTATGCTAACCTAACTACATCTTGCAGTATTTAGTAAAGCCTTAAGATTTAATTACTAATGCAATGAATTGTTTTCATCTAAAAATGTTCCACACGATACAACACAGCACGCTTCCCGAGCCATTCTGATATTTGACATGTCAACACTGGGTTATGCGACTGATACGGACGTCGATGAAAGTAATAAAAGTTGTAATTGAGAGTATTATGAAAAGTTACTTTCGAACTTTATGGTAAACATAAATCATGTGGGGTATGAGTCAAGTAGAGGCAACACAATATATTTAATTGAAAATTTGGTTGTCAGGAAACAATTTGCGGTTACTTTAATTCGACTTTTTGCTTTGCCAGGTCCTCCTTATAATAAGTCCTCTATGGTTTTAACCTGCTTTTAGGGTAGAATTGTACTCTTGCTAGGCCTAAAGTGCATTTAAACTGTATGTACTTTCTGCTGTACTTGATTGTTATAATTGTTGTATGAAGTATAATTTGTGTCGCTCCAAGGTAAAAGGGACCAAACATCAAAAAAAAATTTACCACATCGTTTTTTAGCTAAAAAGATAGAGGAGGTCGAGTTATGTTAGATTCCGCAAAAAAACGATATGGTAATTTTTTTGATGTTTGGTCCCTTTTACCTTGGAGCGACACATTTGTTGTTGTATTAAATTGCTAAAAACGTTGATATTCTGGTCTTGTCATTCTAATTATTATAAAAATAGCGATTAAGTCATATAACGCGTAGTTTTGTAGAGCTGTTTCGAGCATCATATTTGCTACCTTGAGCTATCGTAAATTGACGGTCCTACTACCTTGAGTCTGTCCGTACATTGACCCTTCAACTCAGCTCACAATGAGTGACTTAATCTCAGGTCAACTTCGACCAAAACTCCAGTCCTTAAACGCACTTATCTCTATCACTATTCTTAATTAGCAAATATCATTCACAATTCTCAATATAAAATTCTTAATTAACAAGTATCAATCACAATTCTTAATTAACAAGTATCAATCACCAATTACAATCAGCCTTTTTTAACTAGAGTGATTTAAATTGAAGTTACGAAAGACAATTAACAATTGACAAATCGACAATCGACGATCGACGACTCTTCTACTACTGACTCTAGGAAAAAACGACCGCACGCAAACATGCTACGTCTCAACTCAATAAACTCAATCAACGCAGCTCAACGATGAACTCTTACTTTCACTTTTCTAAACTCTCATTAACTAGATATCCTGAGCGCACCTCACTTCTACCAGCTCAAACAACTGTTATACGGTTGGTACGATAAGAGGTTGAGACGATAACATGTTAGCACGCTAAGAGCTTAAGATATGTTGAATATAGGAGATACTTTACGGATATATCCCATGTAGGGTATATTTTGGGGATACATATCCCAAACTCCGGGGATACAATCCCGAATTTAGGGGATACATATCCCCACCCAAGGGATACATATCCCCACTCCAGGGATACATATCGGGGATACATATCCCTAATTCAGGGACACACTTCGGGGACACATATCCCCAACTCAGGGATACATATCCACAATTTACGGATACATCAGCGATACGTATCCCCAATCCAGGGATATACTGTGGATACAAATCCCGAATTCAGAGAATACATTATATTTCTAACAAATACGTCTGTTTGAGAGATGTACCTGGAGGGTTTGCTCATATTCAATCACATACTCTAGTTGTGAAAATGCTAATTAATGATGGTGCTAGCCTACCGTCATATGCAAAAATTGATTTTGTGAATGAAATTATCAACGGGAAAATTGATAATGGTACAAAAGAGTGTTTCAAATGTCCCACCCAAGGGATACATATCCCCACTCCAGGGATACATATCGGGGATACATATCCCTAATTCAGGGACACACTTCGGGGACACATATCCCCAACTCAGGGATACATATCCCCAATTTACGGATACATCAGCGATACGTATCCCCAATCCAGGGATATACTGTGGATACAAATCCCTACCGTCATATGCAAAAATTGATTTTGTGAATGAAATTATCAACGGGAAAATTGATAATGGTACAAAAGAGTGTTTCAAATGTGGCGAAAAGGGACATGATATAAAGCTTTGCCCTGAAAATAAAGTTGATTTTCCCAAAATGTCAAAGGCAACAAATGTGAAACGCAAAGGATGGACGTGTTTCAGACGCCAGCCCTAACTGATAAATCAGTCAACTAAACCTCCCCATCAGTTAATGAGAACACTGCTAGTGACATGGAATTGCGTTTTGCGAACAACGTTTTGGAATTGCGAACACCGTTAATTACACTTTTGGTGTAATTAACCCACGAAGCTCAACCCCCTCATCAGGCAATAGTCCACCCAACGAATCAAAGGCCCCAAGACTACAATCCGACATAACTAAGTCAGAAATCCCGTTCACTTTTATCACTTTTCCAACCTTCGTTGATAATATATATAATAAAAGCACAAAGCTTGAGTTTTTAGCAATATTTATACATACTTTAAAACCCCTGTGAGCCTAGCTCCACTGAAGGACAGCAACAAGTATAAGGTATGTATTGAATTGGAACCAACTAATTTAGTTAAATGTCTAAAATGTCTAAAACTGTCATACGTTTCCGTGATTATATCAAAGATAATGTTCATGATTTTGCTAATATAATTGAAACGATGAACTGGAACCCTTTAAATGAATCTGTATTCTGAATCAATTGATTTCAAGTGCGAAAATATGAATATAGTAACTTTCCCCTTGAAAGAAAAGATTGTTTACGTCAATGATCGAGCCTGGGTCACCCATCATCTTAGAAGACTTCTAAAACGTAAATGTAAACCAATGCAAAGTACTGCCCACCAACTTATCCAGAGCGAAATATGTAAACTGATTAAATCATCAAAATTAAGTTGCAATATTAAAATGTAAACAAGATTAAAAGCAAACCCTAGCCGAATCCATTCATTAGTTTCGAGACTGTAACAAAAAGAACAAAATGTCTGCTTTAGCCAAATTAGCCTTAACTTAGCAAAAACTTAGACTTCCTTACAACAATAAACAAGATATATTCCCATTTTAGTGGCATTAACAGCCGATACCCTGTTTTGTGTATGAAATTATACTAGTCTCCAATGATATAATGATGTATGTTGTTTGGCTGCATTAATAAGGCAGAGGACTGAATGTCCAAAAGGTGAAGATAAAATGTCTAAGTTCCTACCAATTAACAACAGTACACCGCAGGGAACAAAGCTTGCAATTTTGCTTTTCATTGTTTTAGTTAATGTTTGTGAAGACAACCAGAAAAATTTCAACAACCTAATGAATGCTTTTGTATATGATATGTGTATTGCGGAAGCATTTTGACATAAAAGCCAGCCTAGTATTAATACTTATGTAAATGATCTTCATGCTCACATGCTAGAAAACCAAATGAGTTTTAAATTTTAAGTAAAGCAATGTCATAATCATAGACAACGAAAAGATAAAAGATTTAGCAACCATAATGTAATGATAGATGGAATTGATATTCCACGAACTAATGTTCGTTCTAACTAATTGGTGTTCCAGTCAATAAGAAAGCAAATTAGGGTGACCACATTGCTCAGATTTTCAGCAAAGCATGTCTTAATTGTATATAATACATAAGTCGGAGATGTAAGGAAATGCTCACATTTGAAGGAAAAAATAGTCAGATGCCGTCAGACACCATAATCATGTAAAAAAGTCTTGGCATTATCTCACAATTTTGGACGATTTCACAGCATGGAGATGATAAAGGGTCTCATACTATATAGTGTTAATAATTTTAAATGCATAGCAAAAAGCAGCAACCATTTTTTCAGCATAAGATTTAATAATATTCAGTTTATGGACAAGTTCATGCATCTTCCTTTTAGTTTAAAAGAACTAGTAAGAATTTTGACAACCGAAGGACTGCAGGGTACACGTCATGTATTCCGTACTTATATTGTCTATTTTGACTCCTTAATACAAAGCAAATATCTTGCTACAACTTTGTAACATAATTTCAACCCTACAAAAATTCTAAAATTATTTACTTGTCGTAGGTTACATTCTATCGCACAGTGAGCCTTTATTGTGCGATTCATACTATAATGATATAAAAACATTTTGATAGCTCACGAATTACAATGAACTTGGATAAGACATCGCATACCGGGACAAAGACAATTTTGGAATTTACGCTGAATACGATTACGAAGATTTATTTCATTTTGATAAAATTAAAGTGGACCGGAAGAAAATAATGGACATGGCTTTTCTTCCAGCCTCATATTGTGTACATAGTGTTGAAAACAATTTGTTTTAAACAAAATATACTAGGATAAGTAGTTTTCCTAGAAAGCATGGCGTAAGCATTTTAGCTTTGACAACTACGAGAAGGCATTACTCATCGGTGAAGTATCGTGTGTAAACTTAAAACTATTTAAGAGGAATAACCTCTTAAATAGTATGAATTTAAATTCATGTTCCAACTCTAGATTTTAATACCTCCTAGAAGGCTAAAATCCTACGCGTTTGGGCACATAAACTTTGCAGACGGGGAGCCATGAAACTGTCTAATAAAGTTTAATTAAGCATGCAAATAAAAGTTGTGTGCTATTTCTTAATACGAGTGCACGATGAAGGTACCTGCGGAGCGTTATGTTATTCCCCCAAAATATGCTGGTCGTAGATATGTACATGCTCTGCTTATGCAACAATAGCTTTAGCACAGCAGTGCTTGAAAGTTTTTCCAGTTTTCACTTCCAAACTACAAGGTTTTGAAGCGATATGAAGTAAACCTCACAT
>JAANSM010005510.1:0-10067 GCA_036850725.1 Orchesella villosa | reverse complement strand
GTATGTGTTGAATAGAATGACCGATATCACACAAAATTTGGAGCGTACCCTTCCGCCTGTCACTGAACTTTTGAGAGAGCAATGAAACATGAAGGTTTTCTATTGTCAAAGCCTTAAATAGCATAAAAAGCGTTCACAATATTTGTTTGTTCATAAAACTCTGGAGTTTGAATAGAGTTCAGAAATTTTCTTTCAAAAGTCCAAACTATGAATGGAAAGAAACATCCTTGAACAATTGTAAAGAATGGAAAATAAACGGATATTTCAACTTCAGTGAGCTAACAATGAATAGGTGGAGGTACTTATGAATTAAATGTTGTGCAAGTACTTACAGGGTACCTCAAGCCATTACATAATAACATGTATGCATTTTAAAAGGATGGCGTTTTATTTGATATTTTATGGGTTTGCTTTTATTTTTTTCTTGAAGCAATGCTGAAAACATTTTCTCAATATATATATTATCCAGCTCCAGAGACTGACATTTTAATGTTCCAGACACTAAATCTAGACTAGAATGATAAAGTTATGCGCAGCTTCTTTTAGAACCGGATTTGAAATATCTGCAAGTGTCTATGCACAGGTTTTTACTTGAGCACAAGTGGATAGGAGGGAGTGCTGACAAATCGATATGCAATATTTTTTATCTGTATTGTCTGATCACTTGATTTGTTTTATTCACCTAAGTTAGAATACTTCTTATATTGGTTGAGAGTCCATCTAAAAAAAATACCCGCGACCCATTTGAGCAACTTTGTTTATAATTTGATGATCTTGTCTTTTCAGTATTTTCATGTCTTGCCTCTACATAAGTCAATAGTGGTTCACCTTGCTTTGACTCATGAGCAACTGGGAGTTTTTCCACTTCTTGCAAACAGTTCATCTTGATTTTTTTTTCATTCGATGCGATGTGTGTCTGTTTCTGTTTGCATCCGCCCATCCATCTGATTGTATTAAAAGGTAACTCAACCTTTTTTTGGCAACAGCAAAAATATTCAGTCGGATTGAATCGAAACTGAATTGCATGCGTACACATATATATATACTTTTCAACAAGTTGTTTCTTTTCTTGTTGCATCACAAACTTATGTATAAGAAAAGTATTTTCACATGTATTGCGAATTATATATATATATACTTTTCAACAAGTTGTTTCTTTTCTTGTTGCATCACAAACTTATGTATAAGAAAAGTATTTTCACATGTATTGCGAAGGCTTTTCCCTTCAAAATCACGTATTTATAGATACGCTTTACTTAATGTGCCACCGGTTGATGGTATTGATGATGATGGTAGCAAAAGAGTAAGATTTCATGCTACTACTCTTTTTCGAAAATTCATCCAAGGAAATTACATACTGACCAGAGGAGCAATAGCAACATGCAATCCTTATAGGTACAAACGGACAGAGAGGATAATACTAGGTTTACTCTCAATGCAAAATTCTTTCAGATGAGAGTTTCATACTAATTCTAGAGAAATCCATAATCTATTGTTACAATCTTCTTGCATGAACCTCTCTTCTAAAAACTGATTTTTACTGCTTAACTTGATGCTTCTTTCACTGACTTACGATCAGGAGTTGATGTTGATGCAATCAAAAGAAAGAAAAAATTGTTATACAATACTTGTTCTTTAGAAGACGTCTCCCTACAAATCATCATGATGATTATTTTGATGATGCTTTGAAATGCTAAGGACTAAAAACATAATAACAACATATAATATACAACACGTATCAAATTTCATACTGCAATGCTTGCTCTGCTCACAAAAAAAGACAAGCTCGCCTTTCCATTTCCTTTCCGATCTAAGAAATGGTATATAATTCTTTGTATTTGAGTTCTCATGTTTCTATCCGTTTCGGATGGATTCCATCAGTTAGCAATTCGGAATTGTGATGTTACGGCGATGATGATGCATAATGGTAAGTAGGCGTAAGGCGTAAGCATACATTTTGTAGCTATCTATACCAACAGCATTTCTTTATTGCGTGTTACCAAAAATCCTGCAGATTGCATTCCCTCCTTTCCTATTTCTCGCTCCGCAAAAACGAGCAAAATCCATTTCTCCGCAGTGGTGGATTTGTGTGTTGATGATGATGATGATGATTAAAACCAGCCAAGTTAAGTCTGGTTAAAGTTGCTATTTAATACTTCCTTGGTATAGAAGAGGGATTTTTCTCTGAAACATTCTCGTTATCATATCAACATTATCATCATCATCATCACCATGATCAACCTCGAGACTGAGACATAGGCACGCTCAAAAAAGTAGTTTTCTGGTGTGGCGTATTTTCATTATATGCATGGTGATGATACGCTTGTTGTAGTGCGAATTGCATCTCATCTCTCGTTGAAATGAGACGATGATGACGACAATCCGATGGACAAAATGCGTCGCAATTTCTCAATCCCATATTTTCCCTATACAACACTTGAATAAATGCAGACTATTTTATAGTATCCTTATCAATCAGTGAAATTGGTTGAGTCAGACAAATTCAAGATCATGTGTATAAATTTTCCTTTTTGTGTCGTTTGCAAAATAGATATATACATTTGTGCATGTGATTTCAGTAATGTCTTTTTTGAACTAAATTTTCCAACCTTTTTCAACTTGATTCCGTTGACGATCATTTGTCTACGACTCCATACATCACCATTTTGAATTGAGAATGGTTTGGTATGATATGAAGTATATGAATAGCTATGCTAATCATATTAAAATCAATTGACTAATAATATCTCGTGTCTGCTGGTGAATGAGGTAAAATCTCAACATTATGGATTCATTTCAAGGTAATTGCAAGTATATTATGGAGCTTCTATGCAAATATAAGAAGAGTACGTCAAGGGGTTGCTGGAAACTACTCAATATTTCATAGATTGCTTTTCCTCACACACTCACACAGCCCAACCAAACCAAATCATTTCTTTGAAAACAAGCTCCTGTTCAGCTCATGTTGCTTCCCGTCTGAAATTGACATTATTTTTGGAGCTACTGTATTGAAAAAATGTATGAGAGTATGAGTTGTAAGTAGTCAATACAAATTGCATATATTTGGATGGAGTGTTGTCATCGTCTTGTAATTAACGCCGAGATTAATGCACTTTAGTGACGAAAGAAGTTCATTAGTGTATAAATATATCTCTGTGGGTGTTCTTATTTAACTGTGAATACATAATCCGTACCGAGTACCTCCTATCTACTTACGAAAATTGCTAGGATATAGATTGAATATAAAAAAAAGGCAAAAGCTCAGCCACTGAGAAATACAAAGAATGCATGCATAACTACACAGCAATGATACAGATTCAGACAACAATAGCTTTCGGCTCCTTGAAATATATATAAGCTATCATAAGAATAAAGGAAAGTTGGAGTACCTCCGCTTGGATGCTTTATACACACATGCAATTAGGTACTTAATATGGTATTGGTGTGGTCATCTTATATAGTATCTATAATGCATTCACCATTCACTCAAGAAGGAGATACCTACTCATATATTAATATATTTTAACCGGCCGGTATAAGATAATAATTTGCTTAGCCAGCTCTTTTTTGCTTTTAGCTGAGAATGAGATAGCTAAAGCAGTGACCCAGTACGTTACTACAACATTCAACATTTTTTGCGCTTCACTTCACAGCATGTGAACACTTATCACTAGGATTTGCATCAAACCGGCCGGTTTATTTTATTGCGCATTGAGCTTGGCGTGGCGTGGCACTTAGAAATAGTGGCACCTGCACCTGAGGCAAATGTAATCGTTTTGATAAAGCGCATTATGTGACATCAACTGACATCGACACTTTTGCATAGAAACTGCACAATTATTCTCAATGAGTAGCATAATGATGATTTGACTAGGATGTGAGAGAAATTGGATTCAATGATATAATCTGTTCATATGGGGTAATGAGCTAAATATCTGTATTCTTGCATTAAATCCAGTTAATTCTGTCTAAAAATAAGCCAAGGTTTTTCAAGCTTGTCAAAATTATCCTTAAAATTCGGGAATTTCCAACTGGATTTGAATTGGCAATTAGTTAATCCATACTTTTATATTGATTGGAATCCTTGATTATTTTTTACTCTACAAGTTGTCAAACTTCAGTGTGAATGGTCGTCAACTTTGTTGATGTTTTTGAGTGACAGAAGATTAAATCAAAAACTGTTATCTCTCTGTTGGAGTACGAATGTTGCTGGATTTTACAGGTTTATCGTTTTGTTATTTTACCATGTTTAACAAGATGTGATATCGCACACTCCTCTTCTTCTGCCTGCAACGGAATTATGGCCAGTTTGAGTTTATACGATGAGTTGTCTGGTTCCGCTATAGCTATATATGTAACACTTCATTATATATGTCGATTTCAGGAAGAATTTTCCACTCTCATTTTCGTCCGCTTTAGGTACACGCCTTCGACCTTTCATCATTTGTTGAAAACAAGTCACAATAAAAACTATACTTATAAGGAATGGGTGACATGGAGGACAAACGAAAAGTTTTCAACTTTGCTTATCTCCCAAATGCACATTTGAATTTATGGAACACGTGGAGATCTGGAAATGAAGCTTAACACATTTTTTACTTCAGATTATGATGACAGGCTTCATGATATTTACGTGTTGTACATATTTGCATCAAAGCTAAGTTGCTATGCGGAAATTTGCATCGAAAATACATAATATTTTTCCTTTATCTATATTTTTCATGCAGAGAGGGTGACTCCTTTCTTTGACTTTGTGTTTGATTCCATCATTCCTAAAAAACCAAGTGGATCCATAATAATTTAGCACTCCAGCTTATTTTTCTGCCATTGTCAATTGTAACTTCTCATACCTGTTTACACAAGTTGTCAAATGTAAAGAATAAACAATATAATTAAGTCGCCCTGAAAATTTTTATGTTTTCCTCCACTTGACAGTTTACAAACCAAAATAGAAAAACATGCATAAGTAATGACAACCAAGCAGATATTTCACTAACCCTCATGCAGCCTTTTATGTTAGCATAATGGCAATCCTATTTTATTGCCAGGTTGCTCCTACCAAACACACAAATATACGTTTATTATATATGCAAACAGCTTGTGTCTATGCTATCCTTTAATGACAGTTAATTCCTGGAAAACCTCTTGATTCCAGATCTCTCAAAACCTCCACCAGATTCATACCCAAGCCAAAACCAACCTACTGACTCAAAGAACAATATGATGCCCAAACTAAACTATCACGTTTATTATGCTGAATCGTAAAAGTAGTTTTGTGAACGTTGAAAATCCGCTGCGCATTCTACTTTTTACAATTCCTCATATAATAAATGTTCAAAGATCTAAAAAGGATAGACAGAGGCCCAACATTTTACTTTTAAAGCATTGCGTTGATTATTTTACGCAAATAAATGATTCATCCCATCCTGTACCGTTTCCCTTGTAAGACAGTGGTTGGTTAGATATATCTTCTTGCTTGACACATGAAAACATTTTCTCTCCATCACCATCATCAATTATCTCGTCCTCCACTTGACTTACTTTAGTTGCCAGTCGTTTCTCACCCGTGTCCATCCTGAATGACATAAAAAACGAGATTTTGACAAAACCAAATCCCATCCTGTATATCTCTCCTGTATATCCAATCTCCACAAACTCAAATAATATTATCATATCATCTCATCTCATACTGAGCTCTAATACGCAGAAGAAGGTGAGTAAAGTTGGTTAGGTAGGTACATAGATACAAGCAAAATATACACACACAATATTATTATGCAGCATCCATTATTTGCTAAGTAGTTAATCCAGTGAAAGAAACGGATTGGTCAGAGAGAGAGAGATGAGAACTTGAGTGAAGGCAACTAACATGCCATATTTATTTAGTAAGGTAGGGGAAATGTTAAAATCCCTTTTCACAAGCCCCGTGGCTGTGGCAAGTGTAAAATAAAATATGCAAAAAAAATAAAGTTGATCAACAATTTAAAACTATAATGCTATACATTCATACATCCTCCACATACTTTTTTTGCCTTTTATCTATCACATGCAAAAAATACTCATAACCGAAATACTAACTTTTCCTTGGCTTCATGTATTATTCCCTTAATGCAAGTCAATGTCACAAAAACAACGTGAAAAAGACGTGCACGTTTTTTTTCAGAAGAGAGGTAACTCGAAAAAACATGAACGAAACCAGCATGCTTATAAATTTACAATGAGAATCACAAGAGAATAAAACGACTATATTTCTCTCTATCCAAAAAAGCATGGATGATAGCAAATTCTGTAGTCAGGATGTACTTTATTTTATTTTATATTACCTTACTTCATTCTTGTTACTGCGCCATACCTTTCAAGAGTCCTTTCAAACTCATTCATGTATATCGCCACATGCATCCCTATATCCAATCCTTTCAAAGATGGATAGGTACGTACGTAAGTGCACGATTCCCTTGCTTATCTCAAACCCCCGCACATAACACACAAACCACACCATGCATTTGCAACCACCACGAGGAGCAACTCATCATTGAGATGAGCATGTTTCTAGCGCTGCTGACTGTAGCACATCTTGGCTTCTTCTTGTGCCGTTTAGTACCGTGTGCTTGGTGAATGGAGAGTGTTAAAACTTCTCGGTAAAAGTACTACTCCTCACTGTCCATCCTATCCAAATCTACTTTAGCGAAAATACCATTCGTACCATAATCCTGATATGATTGTGGCTACGTGTATATAGCAAACAATACACACCACACTACTACCAAAATACCGTATATTTGGATGCGAATGCCGATGCGAGGAAGCTAAAGCTGCGATGGCTGAGCTGATGCTCTGTGTATTTTTCCAATGAAATGAGAGCTAGTATTCTCTCTCTCTCTCTCTCTCACTCTTTCTATTCTTTACAGGACTGCTTATAAAAACTTGGAAGGTATATGTGGTGTGCTTCTCACTTCTCACAATACAATAATAGAACGGTGGTGTGAGAGAATCTGACAGTAGATGGGAATCGACAGTACTTGGTTTTTTTGAATTAAGCAAAAATGCCTATGGTTGTAGTAATAGCAAGCACAAGTAAGTGCTCACTCTGATATAGACTGAGATCAGACTACCTTTCATCTTTTCGCTATTGCCTTGCCGTGCGCCTTCTGTTGCTCATAGTTGGTTGCGCTACTTGCTTGCTTCAGGACGTACATTTTGAGCTGAGTGTAGAATTAGGAACTGTGAAAAAAGAGTGAGGAGGACCACGTGGACCGACTAGGTAGTGCTGTCGGTTTTCTCAAAATTTTCATTGAAATTTTGAAAAATAGCGTATCCACGTTGTTGACTCCGAATCTACCCACTTTCACCTACAAACTGGTGGTACTTTTATGTCAAAAATTTAATGACAAGTTGCCAAAATACCTTTCCAGATTGTGCTTTTTCCGTCGTCATCATCATCGTCGCACACATACAAACTATACACACACACACCGTTTATCTCAATTGCCAAAGACGCAGTACTTATTCAAAGTTAAGCAAGCAAGAAGGCGAACGGGGGCAAAGTAAAAACCATATTTCTTTGTTTGGACGTTGCATTTAATGCCAACATACTCTACTCTTGTTGATAAACCATAGACAGTACATTTCTAGTAGTCCATACTTTAGTTAATGGTTTTGATGTCTTAACTCATTAGTACCATAATTTGTAACAAATTTCGTTTTCTACCTGTTCGGTGTTTTGTATGTGGCTGTGAGTCATTCAAAGTAGTGGTGTTGTGTAAGACGGAAGCCTAAACAATAGCATTATAGCCTTGATAAATGTCAGGCTGTTGAGTGGAGTGATTCACACTTCAAGTACATTCCTTTCCATGCGGCACGATTTTAGGCCGGAAGTTGGTTTTTTTCCTCGGCCTTTTTGCGACGTGCTTTTCCCCCTCTGGAAGTATTAGCACAACGTGCTCTTTGGTGTGGTATTGAGAAAGGTGGCTAACAAATAAACATAAACGTTAAAAACGTATTTTTTTGTTACAAGTGGATGTAGTAAACTGACATTTTTCAGATATACAAGTTGAGACAGTTTAGAGTCTTGACTATTCTTTAGGCTTAGAGCTAGGAAGACTCTCCTAGTTTTTCTGGTGACGAACAATTATTAAAGAAAAGTCCTTAAAAAGTGTTGTATTCAAAGACAGTTTTTATTTAAAAAGTTGCCAAAATGGCAGCCGAAGTACACGAGTGGGTCGAGGGTAAGGTGACAGGGGCTGAGAGTCCTTTAGTTGTCCCTTCATCTACTACCAGTAGTTCTACTGGAAATGGATCAGTGAGCACTGGAGAGCCAGCTCTCTCCGTCATTTCGGATACTTTGAGTGAGGAGTACTCAAGCGACAGTGGAAAGGGAGGCTCAGACACAACAGTCACCCCTCCAGATAGCATCAGTGGAACTGAAACAGTGGTGACGCCATGGCATTTGTGCCATCCTTACAGCACTTACACTGCTTACTCAAAAAGTCTTGGCTCTATTATGCCAAACCATGCTATGATCTATGAGTTTGAAATCCAACAAGCTGTTGTTGGACGTCTTATTGGACTGCTATGGCTCTTACGTCAACAAAATCAAGATTACTACTGGAGCAAATATCATTGTCAAACAGCATCAGCAAAGCATGCGACTCAAGATTTGTGCAGTTGAGGGTAAGTTGATCCAATGTTTTGTAATTTTTTTTATATAATCTCTAATTTCAAGGAAGCCATTTAAGTTCATTTCTGAGAACTGACGATTGGAGTATTGGTAGCGTAACAATCACCAGCATTTACATTGAAAATTGCCCATTCTACAACTTCATAAATATCGATTTCATTGACTATGTTTGGTCCATATGGACGGGTTTGCAAAAATATAACAAACTCAAGAATTCATAACAACTTAGCAAGGAAATGCCATTGGTTAATGATGAACATGGTATATAGAAGTTGATTGGATGGCATCAGTTAGTGAAAGAGCAGTATTGAAATAGTTATATCTCATAATTTTGATAATTTCTGCATTATGCTAAAAGACAAGAAGCCGCAGCCACATCATGCCGGCTACAAGAGATAATAGTATAATATGGCTCGTGCTACGCACGTCATATATTACATTACATAACGTTCACTACACCACACAACAATAAAGTGCATTCAAGCATCCAACCATCTAAATTTGTGGCTACTTCGGTGTTTTATGAGCTTGTGTAGTATTTAAAGCAACAAATTACATTAAAGCGGGCCTTCGAATTCTTGCAAAACACCCTGCAACGCTTTTTCCGAGTTAAAAAATCCCGGATTTTAAAAACCCGTAAACCCCAAAGTCCCGGATTTTAATCATTAAAGTATGCACGGCTCGATCACTTTTGCTATGCTTTTTTTTATCCTATTAGAAAAGTTGTATAGTATGAAGTAGTTTAGCCCTCTATTACATATATGAACTTAGGGTCAGGTCGTGAAAGCGGATGGATGATAAAATCGATTATATGCAACGTGGTCAGAGTCAGAAAAAAAGTGTTAGCGTTGCATATTGATTGATTATGCATACCATGGATGATGGAAAACAATGCATTTGTTTTCAATTCTGGGGGAAGGTGACAGACTTACATGGTGTGTACTTGCACTTTACTATACATAATGTACTGTATTTACTCTTGGGACATAATCACAACCACAACCACTATATGCTTCCATTTAGTTTAAGTAATTTTTCATGATATGCTGAGCAACAGAGTGCCACGTCGAATTTGGGATGAATAGTAGAGCATTTCTGTTTGAATGTTGTATATTTTCATAGTTTTTATCATAAAGGGATTTGTGAAAAGACTTTCAAAAAGTAACAAAAGATGTAAAGAATGTAGTAATGTGGCACTATATCTATTTATATACATGCATATAATTGTATTACAAGACCCATTATGATTGTATGATTTACATTTTGCATAATTCAAAAAAATGCGCAAAGTACTGTCATTTTTAAAAGGATGTTGATTGTTGATAACACTAACAGTACACAATGTCAAGTGTAAAGACGCAATTCAAATGCATTATGGCTTTAATGGCAT
>JAANSM010005509.1:0-10069 GCA_036850725.1 Orchesella villosa | reverse complement strand
TTTGTATGGCTTGGCTCGATTTGAGGATGCCGACAAACAAACTGTCGTAATATGAGCTGAGCAATCCAATCCAGAAGAAAACCACTTAAGTTTTTTTTTGGATCAATTACGCGCATGAGTTGGCATATTCCATGTGTTATGCTGTTTCTTCCCTGCTTTCTTTTAAGCTGAAGCTGTATACACAGCAAAAAAAGAAGCACAATTTTAATCCATTTCATCAATCAATTCTTTCACGCATCTTGGGAAGTTCTCCCATTTTCCTTCTCGGGTCTGATCCTGATCTCTTTTCCGAAAATTGCAGACTATGCGTCTCTTTGATGGTGTATACGTACTATGTGCACCTGAGAATAAAACTTTCATCCAGGAAGGAAACACAAAGAGTAGAGAGAGAGCATGGAAAAAAGTTTAGAATAAATGCCAAGCTTTCGATTTTTAAAGTGTTTCGGTTTGGAAGGGAAATTCTCTGGTGAGGAGGACAACGAGAGTGCTTCGCTCTAGTTTGGAGAGAGCAGGAGAGGAACAGCGTATAGAAGAAAAAGTCAGCATTGTTACAGAGAAATGCCATTTGTATCCGGCAGTTATCTGGCATTAAGAATGATAAATAGGAAAATCCAGATGCGCACCCTGACGCTTCTTGTGCTGCTGTGTGCTCCTTATTTAAATAAATCCTGATCTCATTTCAAGCTCCACTTGTATATGCTTTTTCTCCTCGCTCTTCGTCTTTAGTCTCATCTTGCCTGCTTCTTATATACATACATACCTTTATATTTGAGCAGTAAAATATCTTATATCGCTTGTCACAAAAACGTTCCTCTATATTTCTTCTCTTGCTCTCACTCTACTTAAAATGATTTCAAATGCATGCCTCGTGGCAAAAAGCTACATATACAAGAGATTTTAATTCCAATATATGTTTGGGATCCATTTGCTTTACTTACTTGTTCACTTAAAACTTTCTTTTTAAAAGAATCCCATCTCTTCTCCTTCCTCACAGCCTTCCAAGTTACAAGGAAAGATCATCAACTTGGACTCAGAGGGCTAGGAAAGAACATTCAATTTTATGTAAAACAGAGCCTCATTTTCTTTTCTATCTCATCAGAAAAAGAGAATGAGTTTTTTGAGTTGCGCAACACACGCATACATTACATTATAAGTAAAAGCTAGCAAACTAGCGAAAAAAAATTGCTTGTAAATGGCACTATTACTTTAGACAAGATGATGGTTCGTTAAAATTAGAAGGGAGGAATGAGACTCAGAGTTGAAAGAGAAGTAAACTAAATTTCATTGAATGGGGCCACCTCTCGAGCTCTCTAGGTGCATATTTAGGATGAGAGTATCAGTTTCAAAGTGAATTGAGGAAACCAGCAAAAATCAGAGCCAGACTTGAGAGCAGACCAGACGCTCTTGTATTTGCTACGTCATTTTTTTACTCTTGTTTTTGGGTACATCATCATCATCAAAAACTCAAACACATGCAGCCCACCAACACAACCCGAGACTCCCTCAAAAAGATCGTACTACAGAGTCCAATCTCATCATGCAACTTCTTCGTCTTCCGAGTTCTTAAAAAAAGATAGTGAATGAGCAAGGAAGGTTGGTGCTTGGTCTGGTGCTGAAGGTGATCTCCGGAGAATTCCTTAAGTAAACGGGTTTTAAATATATACCTTCTTCCTCCACGCACTAGTCCAACAACATATATTTTATAATATATACATACTTTTATATACATTGCAAACTCTGAGCTATTTGCTTTTTCTCATCCAACATCACCGGCCATACCAGATGGTTTAGATAGTCGGAGAAATGGGATGAAGAGTCGGTCGGAGAGGATCAATGAAATGAAGCTACAATTTCGCTATAGGCCATCTCCCTGTAATNCTCATCCAACATCACTGGCCAGACCAGATGGTTTAGATAGTCGGAGAAATGGGATGAAGAGTCGGTCGGAGAGGATCAATGAAATGAAGCTACAATTTCGCTATAGGCCATCTCCCTGTAATGCATTCTACTCTCTTCTCTTCTCATCTCATTCCCTTCTTCTCCATTTTAAATTGTTCT
Organism: Orchesella villosa; assembly: GCA_036850725.1. Classification (NCBI taxonomy): domain Eukaryota; kingdom Metazoa; phylum Arthropoda; class Collembola; order Entomobryomorpha; family Orchesellidae; genus Orchesella; species Orchesella villosa. The sequence goes on along the minus strand of JAANSM010005509.1, from coordinate 8,011 downwards.
TTTTGAGAAAAAAAATTGGAAAACTCTAAATGAGATCATCCAAAAAAATCCCTTGAGCAGCAATAAAATCTGCTGAAACTGGTCTGCTCCCATTATATTCACACAGTTGGATATTGGATTGGAATCGGAATGGCTAAGAGGAAAACATGAGTGTAAAATACATGCATTCCACTGTACATAACCAAAATGTATATAAATGGTCCTGTCTTTTTTCCTATTTGCGAAAACTTGAGTGAGTAAAACGACAATAGGGTTGAGCTCCAAGTAAAAATATTTTTCTTTGGCATCTTTGAAAGTCTAAAAGCCATTAAAAATACCGATAGCTCAAAAGAAAGAAAATATATTTGAAGACGGGAAAAGAGAAGGTATAAAAGGTTGATTTAAAGATTATCCTATCACCAATACCAATACCTAAAAACATTCCATTCCATTCCAGGACACAGGAGACTCAGCCTTTTATTGTTTTCAAGGTCTCCTTTTTTGGTCACGTCGTCAGCAACTCAAGAGCTGTTTTACATCATCAGCACGAATTTGTAGTGTTTACCAATACCTAAAAACATTCCATTCCATTCCAGGACACAGGAGACTCAGCCTTTTATTGTTTTCAAGGTCTCCTTTTTTGGTCACGTCGTCAGCAACTCAAGAGCTGTTTTACATCATCGGCACGAATTTGTAGTGTTCTTCTCGTTGTATTTTTTTTTCGCAGAAAAAGTCGAGCTAAATTTTTCTGTCCAGCCCCGTAATATGGTAGCCTTTTCCGCTTGTGTAGTTTGAGATAAAGAGAAGCTTAATCTTCATTTTATTGTGTTGAGGGAAAATGGGAAAATTGCCTCATTGTGATAATAAGCTAACGCTCTCTCTCTCTCTCTTTTCCATTTTTATTACAAATGTACACACCGAAAAAGAACATTACATCCCCATAAAAACATACACTAGCTGGACTCTCCTTTTAAAAACAAGTAGAAAATATATATAAGCAAAAAAGTAACGGAAGCATTATATTCATTCGTGGGATTCACAATCAATTCGCCTCCCTATTTTGTGTCCTAGAGAAGAGTAGAGGAAATGATGGGAATGGCATTAGCAGTAAAATTGAAATGGGCTTTTTAAATCTCTAGGAACTCACCAAAGACAGCCACACTCTCACTCTCTCTCTCACACCAAAAACTCTCACTCATTCCGCTAATCCAGTTTGGTGGTGTATAAAGATGCATTGAAATTGAATGAATGGCTATATACTATATAGCCCGACCTATATAGTAGAGAGAGAGGAAATTATTTGCCACATTTATATTACGATCATCACATCCAACATCGCACATAATACAGGTTTAGTTGTAGCTTATTCTAGTAAAGTCGTGTAGCCTTGCTCCGTAGTGTCGACAGTTTTACTTTAGTTTTGCTTCTTTAATCTACACCGAGAGTATTTGTAACAAGGGGTAAAAAGTGTGTGGGCTTATATTTTACATTAGCCTTACATTATTCGATCTGTTATCCTATTGAAGAAGAACAAGGCACACACATCTAGGTAATATACACATTTTCTTGAGTTGTCAATGTTCTTCTTCTTCTTCAGACGCTAAAAATCCCATGACCATTGTGCCCAGTCACATTTTGCCATCCATTGGCTTCCCATTCCCTTGTCTTGGGAGCTTGTCCTCATATATCACTGAGAGAGAGAGAGAGAGCGGTGAAAAAAGAAAAGTATTATTGCTATTGCTTAAGCTGATGCTGCTGGTGATACTCTTCGTTTCGGTCGTAATAATAGTAGCTTGTGTATGTGTGTGGTAGAGATGGAGAGGCTTTCAAAGATATACCAAAACCAAACCGACCAATAATGCCATTACCATTGAATTTTGGCATTGAGGTGCTCGGTGCTGGAAGTGAAACGGCGAGTTATCTTAATACATTTCAGTGTTCATGTAGCTTTGAAAATGTAGCGTTGTATCGTTTTCTAGAGCCACTCACACTTTTCTCTCTCTCTCTCGTTTAATACTATATACATTATGGGAATCCGAAACGAAAACTATTTTCATGTAATGTTTGTTGGTTTTCTGCTCAAATTTGCTCTTTAAAAACCCGGGTTGTATATATATACCCGATCCGTAAGTCCATGTCCACAATATCTACACCATTACCATTGGGTTTACATATGAGCCTCTCGGTTAAAAAGGAAGAGTAAGTGGGGAAGAAGGAAGGTAAATTATTGCATTTTTTCACTTGCCACAACCACCATTATCGTATCTCGTAACTAAAAGTACCCCATTGCTATCACCATTGCATCAAATAGCGTCACGCTGTGGCCCTTCGGCTCGAGCTCTTAATACTTTTTTTCGTATTTCGTATTCCGCCTTGCACGTCCACAATAAGAAGAAGACGAACGGGACAGAAACCGTAGTAAAAAAGTGTCCTGGACGCTTCTTCTTCTTCTCTCCGTGAAGAAAGTAATGTAATGTGACCAGGGCATTAAGGATTGTCCTGGTGTGACATATACTCTCGCTCTCCTTTACTCTCCCAGAGTCCCTGAGAAAAAATATGTAAGAAGAAAAAGTATTTCATTCTCATCTCCATATTCATTCATCCATTCTATACACATTCCTTTATGGAACGACAAAGTTCTCTCTTCCTCCTCAAGGATGAAAAAAAGGAGCTTTTTATGCATGCTAATGGCGATTATTGACTTGGGTATTCGTCGTCGTCGTGTGAAGTAATAGTCTGGAAAAGTGTACAGAATTTGTGAGATAATGCTGGAATGATACATATATATTGTTGCACTTGAGAAAAAAGGTTGAATAAGTAAACTAAAGTGTTTCTTTCCTCTCTCATGTGGGTAATATTATCATCTATATACTAAGGGTGAAAATAGACTGGAAATTATGAGCCTCTTAAGAGATAAGTTGGATTTATGGTGACGGCTAACATATTACATATTCATTGAAATAGAGCCCATATTCTTGAGGACAATAATATGACGGGTTCGTGTCAATTTCAAAGGCTGCGACATTAGATATGCAGTCGATGGCTTCGTGTGGTGGATTGTGTGTGTAGAGCTAGAGATATTGCGGCTACGTGTCAAGTCCGCTCTTTGTATTTTGTATTATCGCCAGGAAGAAAAACACTTAAGTGCACTTCACTCATAATGATGGTATTTCAGAAGACGATGATGATTATGAATTGCTTGGATTTGAAAAAAAAATGGTCGTAATTTGTTCGACCCTTTTTATCGTGATCTGAACGTAAAGAGAATGTCGATGTATATATATGTATACGGAAATGGTGGTTGTAAGAAAAATTAGAAAGTAATTTGAATTTGATGATACTTTTAGTTTTGCTTCGAATCCCATCAACATCAATTATCAGATGAGGGCTGAGGGGGCGGAATGATTTTAAAATTACATTTTTATTTAGCGTCATTAAAAATGCCGATAGAAATTATGCAATTTAATACACGCCAACCCATAACCATCTACTTAATCCTTTGGCTAATAAACTGTATTTAACATTCACCCGAGATAAGGATAACACATGCTATAACGGCATATCATATCAAGCAATACAAATACAAACTATACAAAGGGAAGAGCAAGTAAAAAGAAACCCAAGCCGAAGCAAACTTTTGGAAATGGTGATGGTGATATCGATTACCTCAAAAAAAAGAATTGTTTTTTTTCTCGTATATTATGCAAAGAATCATAGCAAGGCAAAGCATGGTACAAAAAAGTTATGGTGTGAAAGGATAATAACACGAAAAGGAAAACATTGATATCTTAAGATAACATTTTATACATATAAAAGTATATAAACTTTTTGTATACAATGTATATATACATATGAGAGTGAGCGAGCGTGTGAAATAAACCTGCTCCATAAACCCTGTGAGCTGGTTCAGCCACCCAGAGAAAAGAATTTTCCACGCGTTTTCCGCTATCATTCTTTGCCATCTTTATGCATTTCTTTTGGCTACACATATAGGCAAAAAAACCTAGTCTCACCTCTTTCGACGAGAAAAGAGAGAGGTAAAAGGAAAGGGTTCATATTCATGTAGAATCTTAATATGAGCTTGTATGAGACTAGGTGTCTATTTACCTTTTTTAGTGGAAGTACGAAGAAGTACCTGCTCATGTAAATAATACGTTGATGATGACGATGATGATCATCGTGATGATGATGCATTCTTATACTTATATAACTTTTTATATATACAAATAGTGTATAGTTTATATCGTATAAAGAGGTACAGGTTTATCGAAGGAAGACGCTCAAGAGGAAGGATAAAAAGATGAACCTGTCTTTCAGCTCAAATTGCGAATAGCAATCAAGTTAGTTTATCTCTGGAGTCAAGAAAAGTCAAGAGTTTCAATTTACAATTTTTATGCAGGAGTATATATGTACCATGAATACACTTGTACCTACTACCTGCACACATTTATGTAAATTTTTTACGTTAAATCGTTATGTAATTTCAGTGCATAACTAAATAACCATGTGCATATATATATTATTACAAAACATTTGACTTGGCCGTGTTTGTGTTTAGGTACGCATCATCTTATCATGGGAATGTTTTGTTAGAGGACAGAATTGATGTGATAGTAAATATAGTAGTGAGTATAAAATACAAATTATATGGAAAAATTCTTCCTTTTGAATGTATATACCTGCATAAAGACACATACCGCTCGTATCTATGGACTAGAGATATTATTACGGCAACAACTATTTCGTACCATGACGTGTCCCTCGTACATACACACTAGCTTATTCATCTGATATGTTCATCACTTGTTTTGTTTCTTCTTCCACGTCATCAGTTCTTTAAAAAACGGAACATGCTGCTCACTCTTGACTTGTTTCCTTTCATATTCAATTTGTTCACTCAACTGCGCGGCATTCATTCACTTGACTGCTTTTGAGTAATTATTGGTAATCTTATCAGAAAATCGGATCATATCACATTTTACATTGCGCTTCTCATTTGTCCATTTGCTTCGCTCTCCTTCCAAATTCCTTTGTGTGTCCATATCTGTCCAAAGAAATCAGAGAAGGCATTGCGCTCATAATCATCAAAATTGCTAGTTCGTTAACATCATCCTAGTCCAATTTTTATCCTTTTATAAAAAAAACATAATACGATTGCATTATGCATCTTCGTTTCTTCGTCAATAACTTTATGACACGGCAAGGTGATCCAATCTTCTTCCGTGTGTTGTGTTTTAATTGAAAAAAATAGAGAAGCAAAATCTTAAACTTACTTAGGTATCTACATAATAAGATGATTTTTTGATTGTACAATTTTACATTCATGTCGTAAAATAGTTCTTGTTTGACCAACTCTCAAAGTTTTTCTCTCATTTCTTCTTCCAACATCTAACAAATCCAACTCCATTTTTCACTCACACTCTTGATTTCATTCCATATCATTAAGTGTATATGGCAATGATTACGACCATCCATTATTCGTGCCACTTTTTTTCCTACCTTGTACATTTTTTTTGTATTTCTGCTAACGCTAGTCATGATAATCACTCTCCTTATTCGTCTATAACAGTAAATAAAATTAGATGAAGATGTGACTACACGTTCAACTGTGAATACTGATGAGTAGTAAAGTTGTTGCATATGCGTGACAGGTAGGCAGTAAGCAGAAGAAGAGGATGATGTGATGGGATATTTGATGCGTACATGTCACAAGCAAAAGAAGAAGATGGTTTGGTTTGGTTTGGTTTGGCAAAAGTGATTTGATTTGATTTCATGTTGTCTGGTCACAACACAACCATAATAACAATGTCAATAGTATGGGAATATATGAAGATACTTGGAAGAATCGAGCAAGTACTACAGTACTTACGTACATAATTGGCTCACTTTCAAGAGAGCCCAAAAAAGTCACTATTTTTTTCTTTACTGCTACCAACTACCAAGAATCATCATCACATTTACAATGAGAATTTCCTTGTCACAAGTTATTTGGCCTAGATTTTAATTGTCATTATGAAAGTGCAAGATTTAATAGGCGAAAGAGAATGCAGTTGATGAGCTGTGTCATTTAATCCATATATTATTACGCATATTATATTTCATGCTTGCAATTTTTATATGTGCAGTTTATATAGGTTGTAAGGTGTTTGACGAAAAAATCTTCCCATAAATTGAAATCATGACCATTTTTCTCAAAGGAGATATATATATATATAAATATAGAAAAAAAATATATTTTTAATTGAATCAAAGAGAACAAAACTCATCCATTCACTCTCAGTCTCGACTTTTTTGAGTTGAGACAACTTTTGTTATCTGATTTGTAGGAGGATAGAAGAGCAGATATATATTTTTATAAGCAATGAAATAAGTCAACTAACAATCTCATTTTTATTCCTACAATTACTCTAAAAAACAAGAACATGAATTGGGTTGATGTTGGTATTCCCAAAGCAAGAAAGAAGCTCCTCTATTGATGTTGTTGTTGATGATGATGATGACTTGACTTATATTCCTTCAAGTCAAGTTTGACTTTGTGAATCTCCTATATTTTTTTGTGGTAGGTAAACAAACAATAATGTTGCACTGCGTTGCATTTTTGTATCGCATTAGGTGCTCAATATTTTTTTGCCTTCTGGTTCAGTCATGAAATAAATCTACATCGCTTTTCTTTGTGTCACTTAACGCATAGTTATACACACGCATCCACTCATTAGCTACCCTTGATGATTAAATGTGACTACAATGACCTTTTGTTCACATTTCCCTTGTATATTGGAATAGAGTGGAGTGGATCTCAGCAGTGATAAAATAATATAAATAATTGTTTGATTTCATTTTCATTGTTGGTTTGGGAAATGGATGACAATGATTTTAACCAGAGATCCCATCCTGCGTGAGGAACTGATTTTTTCACATGGCATTCATCAAACTTTATTCTGATTTAACTAACGAAGGTAATTGCTAATTTATATCTTTCCCTCTCTTCGTAATTCCGATTGTTTATCCTCAGTTGAGTGATAATCAAGAGAGAGAGAGACCAAAAATGTGAACAATAGAATGAAAAATTTTCTCATTAAGAAATCGTTAAATTTCCGTGGTTTTGTTTATGATTAACATTGATAATGTATTCGCGTCGTTGGTTCATTTGCGAATTTTCAAAAATCCTTCTGTTTCTTTGCTCCTGCTCTTGCTAGTCTTGCTCTCCCATTATATTCCATTCAACCTTCAAGACTTTCCGTACCAGTCGTCTTTTGTTGTTGTTGATGATGATGGTGGTGATGTGATACTATAGAGAAATGTGAGTCAGGCAAGCCGTTGCATATTAAAATGTGGGGCATATACATATGTGCTTTGCTATATGTGATATGAAACGGAGTATAAGAAAAAAACGCATTGCAGTAACGCAAAATTATGTTTACCTATCCAAACCAAATGTCTAAATCGTGATGATTCCAATGTGCTATTACTTAAATGCTTGATATTCATCACCGTCATCTTTACCCTACTTCTTTATTTCGAGTTGCACTTTATGCTAACTCAAATTCTCACATGTTGAGTTGAAGTTGAGCTTTGAGATGTATTGGAGTTTGGAGTCACCCTTCGTTTATTTGTGTGTATTAAACATACATATTGTTCTTCTAGACTATATGGCTTTTCTTGCTCATTGTTCATTATTGTTTCAGCTGGTTTTAAGTCTCTTGTATTCCCACACACATGGATTTATATTTGAGTATATATATCACATCCACATCACACCGCGTTCTTCACACATGCGATCGGATTTACGCCTGAATATCAACAAAAGTCTCGCAGGAGTAAAATACTCTATTCTATCCCAATTCAGCTCTGTTCTGTTGTCTGTCTTCCTCACGAATTACTGATTTACTTCACTTTTCATCACATTAGACTTATATTGTACATGCGCGCACACACACACACACGCATAAATACTATTGTTATTGTTGTGTTATTATACATATTATTATTATACCGTACCTACTACAACCTACAACCTTTTGTGTGCCCTATG
>JAANSM010005508.1:0-10074 GCA_036850725.1 Orchesella villosa | reverse complement strand
TACCGCAAAGCAAATGTCGTTAGAACAGTAGGTTGAAGGAAAAGGGAGATGAAATATAAAGGATTAAGATTTTAAGTGATGCCTGAAAACACAAGTACACAAGATATATGGTAATGGTTTGCATAAATGCTCGATTTGGGAGGTTTGTAATGAAATAACACTTGGGATCAGTTGTGAAAGCATGCATGCATGCATTCTACTAGACGAGACATAGACACATAAGAAAAAGTACAGCTCGTTAATGCACATAGACAAGCATTTCTTAATGGCAGAACTCATACAATATTGATGCCTTTCTTACCTCCACTAACGGCGCATTTCAAAATAACATCTGAGCCCTCGACGTAGGGTCCAACGATGGAAGAAATTTCACGGCCCAGATCATCATAAATTATGGGAGGTGTAGGTGGCACTGTATGTTGGTAAAAGGGAAAAAATATAGGAAAGAATTATTTTTAGCTTTGCCATTTTTCCTCATAAACAATCGAAATGGTGTATTATGATCGTAATTTAGTTACCGGAAGAATACGTAATACAACACTGTAGATTTATGAAACAATGGCTTCGGCTCGTTTTTCGGGATTTTAATAAAGCTAATGTACACAAATAATGCAGCAAATGGTAGCGCGGCAATATACCTTATTCATACCTACAAAGCTTTATTTATTCCTTTCAGTTAGTTCCTGTCGGCTTTCGTGTGATCTCTCAATTAGTCAAATGCATTTTTTCGCTTAAGTCCAATGGCTGGTTTCAAAAAGCATGAAAATTTTTGAAGGTAGAAAAAACTGACTGGTTGTGGCTGCTCTTGGTATACATAATGCATAGGTTGGTACAATATTTATTATGGAAATTGCATCTCACTTTTCTCCTCTCCACCTCATTTCCTTGACTTTTCCATTTCCTTCCAGAAGGACCAAGAGCTTCGACTTCTCCGGTTTCACTTTGAAACTTTTGTTGTACTTATATTACTACATAAAGGCACGAGTGCGCCTTTCCACATTCATAAGTAGCTATTTTCATAATAATCAGAGTAGGAAGTTTCCTTCTCGAGCCAACACGTAGATTTTGATAATAGTGGTAATACGTTGTGTGTAGGCTTTTCAAAGGAAAAGGAGCTATATACTCGAGCTTTTTGATCTCTTTGAGAAACCTGTGACATTTGTCATTTCATAACTTTCACCTTGAATATCTCCCATTACAAATAGCACTTTTCCTCTGAGTAATATTCATTTCCCCTCGTTTACTTTATCGAACCGGAAATGCTTTGAAGATCTCGGAAAGAGTATATAAGATTTATGTACATATTTTTATATAACATTCCCCTCTTACATTTACAGCTTATATTCTGATTACAACACAACACTCACAGCTCCCCATTGAATCCAATCTAGAAGAAAAGGAGGTTGGTATGGTACATGTGGCCTGATCTACTTCCTGGAAAAGCTAAATTGATGAAAGCTAAAAAGAAGAGCATATTTGTGCTTGCAGTTTTATTACACAGGTAATTTGAAAAGTTGGCAGAATTATACATATATTATATAAGTACTAATAATATTTAGTCGTCGAAGTGCTCATAGTTAGATATACACTTTCTCTCTGAGTGCTGAGTATGGTGATATACTTATGCTCGAATACACATCTTAAACTAGACACGTCAGACACGTGCATTGTTCAAACATACATGAACTAACAGAATGTTTACCAATGCACTTTTATGTACACTACTCATCATTTTTCTTTGAAAATCTGGTATCTAGAGACTAGAGAGGTAAACATATAGCGGTGGTGACGATAACAAGTTTATGAGTTTTCTTTCAAGTATGTCACCACCAAGGATATATGCCATAATTTTCGTTTTTCCCGAAATACTTGCCTTCATCTTTGATATAAAAATTGCACATATTAGGTTTCTTCTAAATATACATAATGTAGCTTTTTAGTACTTCTTGAACATATCATTTTGAAATGAATAACCAGGATATAGCAAAGCACTTTACGGAAGATAAATGCACCAGATGGTATTGCACCGGTTCAGGTTGCATTTTTTTCAGCGTAATTTCGTCTTCCCTCATGCACGATCCCCCTGAATGAATTGATGATATGCATGGAAAGCAAGACTAATGTAACCATTCTCTCTCTCTGTTTCCCTCTTAGAAACGCTTCTAGCTATAAGTTTTACAAACATATATATACACTTTATATAACATGCCACGTGTATACACATATGCCTATATAGAAATATGCATTTTTCATCCTCCTTCTTGAGTGAAAGATTCGACTACTATAGTACAAACACGGTAACAAAGGAAGAGGAGATGAAGTATACAAAATGTTAGCTAAAAGGTGGGGGATCCGAGGGGAACCTTTAAGTAATTTCCGTGGTGTTTTGCATGGAAGGAAAAATGCATTTCGGAACAGGGAAACACCATTATGCTCACTACCTCACCTCACCATCGAATCTCCGATCCCTATAACATGCATATATACCTATGACAAAGAAGTAGTACGTGCAAAAGCAAAAATCGAAAAGAATGAGTCAGACCAAAATATCTTTTATTCAGGGTGTGTGTATATATGTGTGTGTTGGTATCTTTCACTCCAGAGTAGTGAGCGGATACTAACGTATAGTCTGGCTTGATTGTCCGCTTTTGCCTCCAGGAAAAATGAGCTTTCAAATGGAAATCTTGGGTCAGACACAATACTGTTTTTCTTACTTCTTCTCCAACACAATCTCCCTCGCAATCTTTTAGGCTTCACAAGATGAGAATCCTCATTTGAAAAGATATCAGGAAAAGATACCTATAAGTGCTAGATGTGATGCTATATATATACTACACGGTATTTCTCCAATTTTGCGAGTGAAACACTTTCTTTCTCAGCATAAGTATTCAAGATTCAAGCTCTTTCTTGTGTATCCATGCAGCTGGAGAATAGAAAAAACACAAACCTGATTTTCATCAATGCTCTTATACTTTCTACAGGGAAAAGTAAACCGTTGATAGCTTTGATTTCTAATATTTTCCTGTTAATCCTAGCAAAACACCCGCTCTCACAACTCACAAAAAAAAGGTTCAGGAATCGAAACGCTTTTGATCCTCTAACAGCAAAGAGAGAGGACGAGAAGAATAGTAATTCCCAAAGTAGAGAGTCTTAAAATACGAAGAAAACAAGAAAAGAAGAACAAGAGAGAAGATTTCAAAGAATTAGGTGAAGGCTCTTAACGGAATAGATCCTTATATATCAAATGCCTTTAAGTGCCAGCTAAAGTATGTACAAGAGGATTGTTTTTGAGAGGAACGAGGGAAAGGTTCACACAAGTGGTTGTCATTACTGTCAACTTAAGACCTACTGCTTATACATACTTAAACTGGTGGGCTAGTCTCACGTATATATGTACGATTATATAGTATATCAGCTCAATATACTTAGCGCACTTCCATAAAGAATGTTATTTCGTCGTGGCATGCAACGACAGTGAAGGCATTAGCATCAGTGTGAAAGAAGGATTAAGCGTTTTACTACATCCTTCGTTGTTTTCTCTTTCAGCCTCATAAATGCTAATTTTCTCCTTTCTACCTCCATTTATTTCCAGCTAAGTCAACCAAACTGCACACTTCCACAAAATCTACATGAGTTCAGTTAAGAACTCCACTTCTACATTTTCTATACGTTCTCAACTCAACGTTAGGTTACTTTATATATGCAACCTCATCTCTTCTTTACAGATAAAGTACATAAAGTATATGTTATAAGGAAACGGCCTGGATTATACTTACGTTCCTATTTGCTTTCTATTAATTCGTCTAACTAATACGGGGATGAGAAGAATCCTTTACCAACTACCGGTACTTGATGTTAAAAACATTACTTCTACTACTTCTAACGCGTACTAATAAAGGAACATCAGTGAAGCGAAAGGGAAGCCTTTACTTCATGTTTATACCTATATACTTAAGATACAAGGATCATCATCATCAAACGTATTACAACACGTTTTAATGATTACCTTCTACGGTGTTAACTTTCATTAGGCTATAGCTTCCGATGAACACAAACACATAATGCTCATAGTTATGTCATTGTAAAACAATGACTGGTATACTGTTATCTTTTCTGGTAAGATTCGAATATTCATAAGGTATGAATACTAATGCACATCGAGGAAGGATACATGATATTATTATGTCTCTCCTATCAGTATACTTCGCATAATATCGTTGACAAACTTATTCCACACTGTTTTACTGCAACCTGCAAAAATTTCTAAAGTAAGATCAGAGAATATAGCTGCTTCAACTCACCTACAACAGTCAAGTTCACCAAAGCATTTCTCGTTGGTGAATAACGGAAATCCACACGACATCGGAAGAGGCCTTGATCTCCCACGTGCAAGTCATTGACAAGGAGGTGGGCTGGATAGGAGCCTGCCTGGAATGCAGCTCTCTCATCAAATCCGGCAGTTGATGACCACGTCTTTGCTGTTCTCAACTCTCGTCCCCGTGCATCAAAGCTGAAATANCTGCCTGGAATGCAGCTCTCTCATCAAATCCGGCAGTTGATGACCACGTCTTTGCTGTTCTCAACTCTCGTCCCCGTGCATCAAAGCTGAAATAATAAAAAAATTCAATACTGTCAAAAAAGAATCACTATATATAATCTTTATTCATAATAAAAATGCAGTTTATGACTTGCTCCCACAAGAAGATTGGAGATTCCCTATGCAATTTTTATCTTGGTAATTATCACTTATCCAGAAATGTAAAAAAGAAATAAAAGGAATGATCGGAACTTTTATTAGCTGAATGTTAAATAACTTTTACAACACAGGAGGGGCAGTCCTCTCTATGAGATTTGTTTAATAATAAAGGACAGAACGGAACCCTCGCCCCTCTAATTTATGTATCTCTCTCCGGCTGCAAAATAGAAGTACACATAAATATACATAGCCATATATATTTTGCTATTCATTTCCTGGAAAGAGAAAGAAAACGAATTCGTAGTCCCGTAAATGACATGTTATTATTCATCCTATACATACCACACAATGTATATAAAAGGACACTCATAAGCACTTAAATGCTGGACTCTGTTACATTATTGCACAGAGTTCCCATTGCCGTTCCCTTTGAACTTTTTATAGCAAAGTGTTCCACACAACTTTTATTACTCATCTGTTGCAGATTGCCATCGACAGTGACGAAGCAGCAGAATTACTGAACGAGAAGCAACAAAAATTATCATGAGCTGAACAATGAACAAAAAGTATATATATATATACACGTTGGACAGAATTGGAATCATCAGTCAGGCCAGGCCAGGCCCGAGCGAACCATGTTATGTTGTATAGCATCGTAAAGTAATAGCAATAAGCATGTAAACATTCATTTTAGTGGGCAAAAAAGAAGCGAGTAAAATGGGGAAAACGAAATGAGCTTCAAAGATAAATGAACTCGTTCTCGTAAATGGTGTTATTGCTCATAAACAAACATAAATTGCTGAGAATAAACTCCTCGTGTTGGTTACGCATTCATGGGCTCTAATAATATAATGCACCCACACACACAGCATATATAGCAGTGAAAGCAACCACACAATACAGCCCAATGCCAATGCGCTTTGTAAACTTTTTCAGGAAATAATATAATGAACATTGTTCTGCACAACAGCCCTACAGTTAGGGCTCATTTTCTTGAAATGTGTTCTGTACATATAACTACATAATATTATTATTACTACTATTTCTATGGTGGAAGAATGCAGTTGTGGAACTTGTTACAAGTTCCTGGAACTGGAAGTAATATACAATTTAATATGGATGTATACATGTATCCCCCATTTCCAAATGCATAACAAGAATTTTTAGTGCACTTTTTTCCTCCGCTTTATAATCCGATTTTAGTTCAAAGCCAAAAGCGACTGGTTGGTCGTGTTGTGAGGTTTTATCGGTTACATTTTGCAACTACTTGTTTGACTTGACATGCAAGTTTAACTACATTACTGCTCCTTCACTACATCCTAAATACATCGTCCAAAATTATCTCCATTCGTTTCTGTTGTAGAGCTCTTTGTATATGCAAATGTATATTATGCATTAAGATGCTTTTTATAGGGTGATAGTATGCAGTGCTCAGAGTGCTCTCTCTCTCTCTTTGAAATATAATAGTCATTTAATTGCTCGTGTATCCTACTCGGTAACGCTGAGCTCCCTATTGTTCACTCAAACGTTTTAAGAAATGCTTTTCTCTCTCTCAGCTAAATGACTCAAGTTTCAGCACAACTTATAATATGCAGCTGTAAGTGAGGCGTGTACGTGTAGTACGTATTCATGCATGCATGTCGCTTTATATATACCCTTGTATTTTCTCCAGTTTAGCTCATTGCATCTCTCCTTTCTGTTCTCTTCTTCTGTCATTTTAAGTGCTGTACAATAAAATAAAGTTCCCATTAAACTTTGTCAATTTTCATGTGGTAGCTCCCGTTCAAGTTTTCTACTCACACCAAATAATTATTCACTTAGCCATTGGTAGAGAGAAAGAAAGAAATAGGAACTCAAAAAGTTTTTTTCCTCTAGTTTCTATCATTTATAACTTTCATGTTTAACTGTCAATACAGGAGGAGAGAAAGGGACGGAAGGGAAGACAAATACTTTCGCGCTCACACAGACATATCTTCTTTACGTTTACTTCAGTATCGGAGGAACAACCGGAAACAACATGAATGCCCTTTCTTCATTGTGCAGTGCAATGAATGAAAACATAAATCGATAAGAAAAACACCTTTTTGTACTAGGATGAACAATGACCATGATAACTGATAAAAGTAAAACGTACACAATTCTGTCAGTATTTTTACTACACACGTTATTATTCATGTGAGACGTTCACATATATTTGTAAATTGTATTAGTGATACTGTCCACAAAAAGTAATCACACGATGTATTAAGGTTACAAAAAATACTCGTTTTTTTTCTCTAAAAATTCATGAAAGTTTGCTAATGTTTTCTTATGCAAGCTGCATATTCTCTCATATTATTA
The DNA here is from genome assembly GCA_036850725.1 of Orchesella villosa. Taxonomy (NCBI): domain Eukaryota; kingdom Metazoa; phylum Arthropoda; class Collembola; order Entomobryomorpha; family Orchesellidae; genus Orchesella; species Orchesella villosa. Next base: position 3,038 of record JAANSM010005508.1, on the reverse strand, counting down.
TGCGTCTACTGCATCTGCTGTTCATGTTCTCATTTCTGATACAAATGCAGTGCTGTGCAGTACACCATCTTTTTATATTAAAATGCTCGTCATCGTCAACACAAATGTTTCATATTATGGTTTATGGTACACCTATACTTTATTGGTGGTTTCACATTTGTATTGCTCAATATCTAAAAAAAAATATCTACTTTCTTCAACTTGCATCACAATAAAATGCAGATGCCACCTCATTCCCCTTTAACTTCATTTCCTTCTAAATTCTAAACTCTTCCTTCCCCACATTACCAACAAGAGGAATGCGTACAGAACAACACATGACAAGGAAAAAAACCAAAGCATACGTGAAGTCATAGATAACGCAACACTTAACTGGATCAGGTTCAGCGGTAAAAAGCTGGGAAAGAAAAGTGAGGAAGTGATGTGATGTGATGCGACATAACACGTCCTGCAGGCAATATTTTGTCTGTTCCCTTCCCACGTACTCCACTCCACCACAATGAGTATATAGGTACAGCACATTTGTTCATAGAGTCTAGAGGATATATATATGGCTACATGCGGTTTCATTTCATGCTTAAGGGAAATGTTCTAGCTAATATATCAGCATTATGCAAATAGCCCATCCTCTCAGATATTTTGTATTCATTGTACTGTTGTATGAGCCATCTAAAGTATGCATGAATCTCCAGAGTATAATACAATCAGGTGCTCCTTCTTTCATGAACTTATTCACACACGGATCCGCACTTTCCCCACACACTTGCTCCTCTCTTTCTCTCTTGCTTCCCTTAAAAAAGAAGAAGTCTAATAGTTATCTGTCTACATTCATCTATCTACTCAAGCAGTGAAGTACCTTTTGGAAAGAGCATCTTTACTTTTTTCAAGCAACCATGCAAGCACGTTGAAAAGGCTCTCTCTCTCTCTTCATTCTTTTTTTGTCAGGAAAACATGAATAACCACGTATTTACATAGCAAGTGCAAGGTGTGGGTTGAGTGTGTAGTTTGTAGCATTCTCATTTCACAAGGGAAAGTGAAATATTTACTGTAATGCAAGCAGAGTGTTGTACGACCTTTCATTAATTCATGCTCGTGACAAAATTTTGCACTAGATTTACTCGTGAAAGGGGACACACACTTGGAGAGTTTATGGGAATAACATCTACAATCTATGGCCATAGATAGAACGTGCATATAATATACAAAATAATCAACATTTCTCGGTCAGTGCAACCCGACTGCTGCTTCTTTTTTTGAACAAATTATATAGGTACATGTTATAGATGTTGTCTTATAATTATTACCAGTATCATGTTCTTCTTGCTACACTATTAATATATTATGGGTCTATATCTACCTATAACCACGTCGTATATATATATATCTACGATGTAATATGTGTTGTTTCGTTATGTATGTGTATACCCCCAACAGGGGAATTTAGTGTGTATTCAACACGGAAGAGTTGCTCTACATTATGATAGTATCCATCTTAGAGAGTAGCGCGTTAGGTAGTATTCTATTATGTTGCCATTACACACTACCAAGCTTATTCACAGCTTCAGGTAAGCTCATTTTACAGAAAAACAAGGGGGACAAACGAAATGGCACGGCAGTAAGCACATAAAAGAGTGAGTTCACAGAGGTTTAGCAAGAATTTTCAAGTGACTCAACCCAGAAACGTTGTTTTGGATGAACAGGAAATTTAGCACGAAGTAAATAACAGTTCAGTTATAATTTATTGTTGCATGACACTAGTAGTACTACATGGTCCCCATAATTTGATGCAGATACGCATATATATTTATATAAAGTATGTATATATATGTAGGTACGCTATATTAACCTTTATTTGGCAGCTGTTATACCGCCTATCAATGTTGGCAGAAAGTGTGAGCGCGTTTTCATTGCAATTTTAGTACAACTGGAGGAAGCTTGAACGTTTGGTGCCTACTTTCTAGTTTGTGAAACAAGAGGGTTTTACCATGACTCTGGTTATACTGTTAGGAAATCAAATTTGATGGTGGAGATCAAGGAAAAAGGGGAGTTTATGTATTTGCATGTGCTATATATGTATGGCAGGTAGAAAAGGCGAAAATATAAGTGAGTTGAAAAATGCGAACAACGTAATAATTTGGACTACTGCTGGTTGACTGTGTGTCTAGCAGTGTGGAATATTGTAATACTAGCAAAGATAACGTAGCATTTCCCTTCATAAAAATGCAACAAGAACATTCAAAATTCATAAAAAATAAGCCATTTCCTTAGATTCATCCGAAATTGTAGGGAACAACGTGTCCTCTGCCACCATAACATTAAAATATATTTTTGAACGGGTATAATACATAATACACTATGCATATTATATACCAACTGGCTGAATGAGTGTTTGATTGTTCTCTCTTCTATTTAAACAACTGTATATCCCAGCTCGGCTTTCCCAACTCGTTTTTTTAGTCAACACAGAGTCCACCGCTACAAAGTTGAATGCGTAATACAGCACCAATTTCTCTTTTTTGTGAAAACTCACAAAAACGCTCAACTGACTTAATAAACGTTATAAAAACTATGTATTCCACCATGTACAAAGCACAAGCTGGCATCAAATGCTGAAGGCAACGCGCTGTTATATGTAATGTAAGCACTTCCCGTTCAAACATGAAAATTGTACCGCATATTTGAGTACGCCGTTTGGACTACTTATATTATATATATGCTGCTGCTTCATTCATTCAATCTGCCTTTGTCAAGATCTGCTCGCCTGATACATAATGCAGACATGTAGTAAAATAAAAATCGTACATGAAAACACAGTATCAGGGAAGATCACATTGCATGACATAACATCAAATATGGATGTATATTGCTTCAATGTTTTTGGAGCTTTTTTGTAATACCGAAAATCATATGTAATGCATGCGAAATAAAATCTAAATAATTCTTGTGCTTTGAATTTGTGCTGAAATCACGACATCCCGAATCAGAGAGTATCATCATGCTGCTAAGCATCGGGCTGAGTTTGTTCATGCTGCAAATAT
>JAANSM010005507.1:0-10074 GCA_036850725.1 Orchesella villosa | reverse complement strand
GGCATGGGAAACACTTTTGTAGTGGAGTCATTGTTCATAGCCGCTTTGTATTGACGGCTGCTCAATGTGTGACATTTAAAAAGTTTGTAAGCTTAGGTTATTTTTGTATAAAATCTGTTTTTAACAGTAATAATCGAGTAGTGTTCTTTAATTTTTAATCCAATTTACGTCATTTTATCTAATTTATTTTGTTGAAAAGGACCATAAAGTTGAGTACCCTCAGTGTGACAGCCGGTGAGTACTTTCTTCATCTTCCGGAAGAGCCTAATGATGCCATTAACTACGGCGTTGAAAGCATTCTTGTGCATCCAAATTATGATAAGGCTACGCATGAGTTTGATATTGCAATGGTAAGATTGAAAAAGAATGCTTTCATCAGCCCATCAATTTGGCCTGCCTGTCTTACCAGCTATAGAAGTCGGTATGAAGGGAAAACAGGAGATGTTGCGGGTTGGGGAGTCACAGACATAAAAAACAATACAAGTAAGGGTTTGGATTCTGATTTATATTTAAGAAAACTTGAGACCTGTGCCCTTCTTAAAATATGTCATTGCTATTCAATTTGTTTTATGGCTTTTGTGTATAGAACCATCAGTTCCAAAACTGTCTGAAGTACTGAGGAAAGTATCAGTTCCCATTTGGCGAAACAAGGAGTGTCAAGACGCCTTCAATAAAGCTAAATTCAATTTCACTGTGCATGAAAGTCAAATGTGTGCAGGTTCTTTTGGAAAAGATACGTGTGATGTAATAATCATATCAAAATTTAATGATAAAAAAGCTAATAATTTTTTTAGGCTATTGAATTTCAATTAAATTTTAATAGGGGGATAGTGGATCACCATTAATGTCAAAAATGTCCTACGATAAAAAGATGGAAGTGATAGGCATCACAATTGGTGGTAGAGGATGTGGAGTTCTTCCGGGTAAACCTTTTCCAGGTAAACTTCTTAAATTAATATATGACTGATTTTTTTACTATTAATTAATACTTATCTAGATTTTCTTCAACTTTTTTTAATTATATGAAATAGGTGTGTACACCAGGTGAGTATTCTATCGTAATATATACTTTCAGTACAAATCACATATAATATTATGTTCACTTTAAATTTGTGTACTTTATAGTTTGGTAAATGTTTAAAACAGGGTAAGCTCCTTTTTGCCATATATTGAAGCTTGTATAGCAGCTTATGATTCTCCATAACGGAAGAGTTTTGGACGCGCTAATAATACCTTCCATCACTTTTGATACCACATCAAGCATGCCTTCTCCTAGTGAAACGTCATGATGTTAACTTCAAAACGATTAAGAGTTATTTATTTATTAATCATCCATGTTTACTCTCTTTTAATCCATTTTTATACAAAGTGAGCCTTGACATTCATTTCACTGCGACTGTGCAACATATATATAATATTAAACTATATTAGACATTTTTTATCGCAGAATAATGTTCCACTGTTTACTCCCTACTTTTAGTACTTCCCCATGAATAAATAGTAAATCGTTTGTAAACTTCATGGAATTGACAGCAATTAACACCACAGGTCGCATTAAGTATAAATTTTTACGGAAGACGTAAAAATAGGGAAGTAATAACGATATGGTTTATGACAACTGATATGCATTCTTCCGAATTGGATTTACACACAGGAAAGGAAGATGTAAAAAACACTGGAGGTACCTAAGTAATAATACAACGTTATTTATTAGCACGATTAATGTGACGAAATACACATCATATTATTACACATTTTGCGTATCATATACATAATACGATTATACGCAGAAGTTTTATATAACTTCTGCATTAGTTTGGTAACCGCGCATGCATCTATCATCTATATATACACTCTTGCCAAACATTATTAGTGCATACAAAAGCCGTCATTCATTCACCACAGGAGAAACAGCAACCTTCACCCTGAACTACATCGCCCAATGCAATCTTATATGCACGTAGTGAAAAATTCTCCCATAAAACTTCTCTTTGACTATATGACGCTGCGGATATGGCAGTGCCAGTTTGATTTTTTTTGTTATAATCAAGTAAAACAATAAAAACCTAAAGTAATTCTGTTTTTTTTACAAATTGACAATAGACATTTGTCAATTGCGTTGCATTACTGGAACAAAAAATATGTAAAAAGTCTGAGAAAAAATGGTGAATGGTGCATCTACATGATAACGATGATGGCGATATTATATTAAAGCAATTTCCAATGTACGCATTTTTTTGAGACTGTCTCCGCACGTTTATATGTTAGCTCCTCATATTCCCAGTAATTGTGGGTGGCAGGTGTAGCATGAAACTAGAGAGAAATAAGGAATAGGAAGCGAATCAACCGGCATGTCAAATAAACTCATACTGTGAGAAAAGACGTAGACAGTCCTCAAATAAACTATAATAGATAACTATTTTTGTGTACATAACATGTGACATATGAATGACTCAACTCGTCCCATTAACGCTGATTTTCACGTTGATTTCTTGTGTCGTATAATCCACCAATTTAATAGCTTTTACATAGCAAACATGAATTTGTTAAATGGAGGAAGACAAAAGAATTCCTTGTTCCTAATCCGATATATACCACATCCTCAAGTAGGAGCTGGATGAATTATGATTTTGATCTCAAAACAAAACATATTACTCGTAGTAAAGTAAAAGACAGTAAGGGACTTTGCTGTTCTCAAAGGAAAACTTTTTTTGTTTGCTTAAATTGTATATGCAATTGAAAAGATGAAGTCAGAAGTTTCCGAAACGTTTATTATATTAGTTTTAGTTTCTATCACCAATGTTTTGGGAAGGTATGTTGGAGACAATGAAAAGTTTTCTATAAGTAAGTTTACATCCTTAGTTTTTAGTACATGATTATATGAAGTGGGAGGATTATGAAGTGAATGTGTAGACGGAAACTATATACTATATAATTAATCTTGTAAAATAAATAATAATCAGGCAAGTGTGGGACAACAAGGGATGGGCGTGTGTTGGGAGGGGAGCAATCAGCATTTGGTGAATTCCCTTGGATAACTTCAATCCAGTCAAAAGGAGGCCAACATTTCTGTGCAGGATTTTTGATTGCCAGCCGTTACGTGATTTCTGCAGCGCACTGCTTTTCAGAAAAGTACAATCTAAATGTGAAGTATCTTGAAGGGTAAGGAGAAATCCTTGTATAAATTTGCGAGATTAGTATAAAAGAAATTAATTTTTAAGCAAGCTTTCTCTTTTCTAGAGAAAAACCTCGGTCGGTAAATTTGGATAGTATGGTAGTGGCTGTTAACCGTGTTCACCTGTCGAATAACTCGGATCCTTCCAAGATAATTTCTGTTAACAAATTAACTTTACATCCTAATTATGATGATGACCTCAACAATGATATAGGTCATTATGTTCATTCGCATTTTACCCAAATTACTATTTTAACTTTTTTCAAATGGAAAATAATTTTGAGTTGTATTATATGTTTAATGCCCAATCTAATTTGTACTATTTAGCCATTTTGGAACTAACAAAGGATATTGAATTAACTGATGAACTTAACCCAATCTGTTTACCACAAATGCATGAAGCTGAAGGCTCAGGAGATGTGACAGTAGCAGGATGGGGTTATCGACATTGTGATTCGTTTACTACTTCCAATGACCTTTATAAAATAACAGTGAAACTTTGGACAGGTAAGCAAGCGTATCAGGCTTTAAGATAAATTTTATTTTGTGAAAGATTTGACGATTGATTTCTATTTCTGTAGCTGATGAATGCAAACAAGTTTATGTGGACGAAAAGTACGACTTTAAAAGAACGGATTATGTCTGTGCTGGAAGCGATGAGAAGGATATTTCCAAAGTTTGTAACATTTTTTTACGTTTAAGTTTATCTTAAGAGTTGGAGCAGCAATCACAATTTTTTTTAAGAATTGTTGAATCATTTTTGGGGGTTTTGAGAGATAATGCCAAAATATAACTCAAACTTTGGTTTTAGTCTTAGTTAAGTTTACCATTTTTTACTTGATTCAACTACTGATTGTGCAGCAAGCATTTTTTATTTTAGGGAGACAGCGGTGGCCCGCTCATGTATAAGACGCCAGATGGACGGTGGACAGTAATTGGGATAGTTTCGTCTGGAAAATTCATGTGCTCAGATAAAGTTCCTGGAGTGTACACAAAGGTAATAACAATTATAATAAAGATGTATATATACAAGTATATATTATATTTGTGTTGACTTACAACTTATTTTTTATAAAAAATTAATATTTTAGGTCTTCAGCTATTTGACATGGATTCAGGATCAAATTAATGTGAAAAAATCTTAATGTACAAAATGTTCTGCTATGTTGTTATTGGACTCATAAACTGCCATACAATATTGTTCTCATTTAGAGTTTCTATTATTTATCAAGTTTCTGTTATACTTGTTAATAAAAGATATTTATATACTATTAAACCTTATAAAAATTGCATCTAGCATATTGCACGACTTATATTTTTTGAAAATCAAACAACAAATTTAAACTACAACGTGTGGATCGAACTGTATAGGTCCCTGTTGTTCCCTAGATGGTAAAAAATTGTCTTCATTTAATCGGGGTTACAAGAAGGCGAAGGGTGTATCAGTGTATCATGATTCATATACAAACGACTGAATTAATTCGTTTATGCACAGCTTTCAATGCTTTTGATGCTGATTAATTTGCATATACCATGTGCAAAAGTCAATTCATCTAAGGTCTATTAACTCTATCTTTATCCTCCAGCTGAAGTCTTCAAGTACGCGTGTGCATTTAGATCTACTTCTGCTTTGCTTTCGGTACCTGCACAAGTCTGCAACCGCGCAGTAGCGCAGATAAATGCAGTAAATCAATCGGAAGCCATATACCAATCGTAAAATTAACCATGAATTTCTGATACTGAATGTAAAGGTCAAAGTAATATAAAATAATATGATTTGTAAACAACATAAAGAGATGAGATGATTCAATCATGAAAATGATGAATAAAAAAGATGAAATTCTGCAGAAAAACTCATTCACCAACTTCCACACTTGCCAGATGCCGGAAGGAAGCACTTGGTGAGGTGTTGAGTGTGATGTGGCATCATCGAATCATATTTTATGCTCTTCATGTAAATATTCTCAGTAAATTTACGTAAATCAAATCAAGAATAATCAATGTGACAGTATACATTTATTGTTTTAGCTATAATTTAAAGTGATATTTTATTACAGGAAATTGTAATTATATATTTTTCCTCGACGTTACTGACTTTGACTTTGACATTGAATCTTGGATCATGTTTTCCAATAAATATTGGGAAACTAGCTGTGAAAAATTGTAGTGTTTCAAAAGTTGCTCTGCTGAAGCGAATCAAGTCACAACTTGCATTAGATAATACAAAACAATGGAGGAAAGAAATATGCCAGCGATGACAGCATTCATCGTTTTCACAATTTTTGCTACTAATTATCATCAAATATTATGTGCTCCAGCGAATACAGGTTGATATCTTTTAAAAGTATATAATGAACCAATTGTGTGAGACGTGTTGTTACTTTTGTTTTTTGCATTTTTTTGGATGCTTCTCTAGGAGCGTTGGGGAAGTGTGGCGTGTATATTCACAGGGAACCCAAGATTGTTGGAGGAGTTAATGCGGACAAATTAGAGTTTCCTTGGATGGTCTCATTTAAAACGAAAATTGGACATTTTTGCAGTGGGTTCGTGGTGAAAGAAAACTTGCTCATATCAGCAGCACACTGTTTTTTTGAAAATCCTTATTTGGATTACACAAGCGACAGGTAACCCTTAAAAGCCTTCCAATGTCATCTTTTGTAAAGTTTAAATTTTCACATATTAATCTAAGTCTCTACTTTTTATACGGTTTACAGATCAGTTGACTTGGCCAGCCTAAATGTCACTATAGGAGAATATTCTCTGAAAAATGAAAATGAATCAACAGAAATCGTCACGACCTTGAAACAAATTCACCTTCATCCCATAACAGATCAATTGACTTGACCAGCCTAAATGTCACTATAGGAGAATATTCTCTGAAAAATGAAAATGAATCAACAGAAATCGTCACGACCTTGAAACAAATTCACCTTCATCCCAAATACGATCCTATTCAAAAGGAAAACGATATTGCCATTATCGAGATAACGGACAGTATAGCCAAAGCGCCAGACGTCATTCCAGTGTGTCTTCCCAATCAAGAGTACAATAGTAAACTCACCCGAGGTACAGTAGCAACGGTGGCAGGATGGGGAAAACTGAACCATAATCAAGATTGTACGTAAAACACTGTATTATCTTTCATTCCAATTTTAAAATATGTTGCATAAAATGTACAACTCCCAAGTCATTTTAAAGAATTCAAATTATTTAGATCCAGACTGGAAAGAAAATGTAGATCAATTAAACAAGGTTGATGTTAAGATCTGGGACAGAGATGCGTGCGTAACTAAATATAAAGATTTTCAGGAATTCCCAAAGGAATCCTTCCTCTGCGCAGGCGAGAAAGGAAAGGAGAGTTGTATGGTATGTTAATTGAAGATTGAAGAAATCTTTTGAGTTTATTTATGTTCTTTCTTAAACTAAAGTTATTTATTATACACAGGGTGATAGCGGCTCGCCTCTAATGCACTTGAACTCTGAAGGACGCTGGACAGCAATAGGGATTGTAGCAAATGGTAACAAATGTGGCGAGCATGGGCGACCAGGAATCTACACTGTACGAATCACATATATTATGTTCACTTTAAATTTGTGTACTTTACTTTAATGGTAAATGTAGATGAAGGTATAGAGTTTAAAAGTATACTTAATTAGCATGATTTAATTTGCAGATGGTCTCGGATTTTTTACCATTTATCGAATCCTTCACGTCATTGAAGTGACACCAATAGTTTAATAGTACCTTTTATTGTTAATTTATTTTTTTGTATACATGCGTAAGGTATCTGCGGTCTTGTTTGCAGAAAGTTCAGTATTATATATTTATTTAACTAAAAGCACATGGTCAAAAGTATGACGAAATAAAAAATAAACATGTACATATTGATTTATTGCATTCCAAACTGCAATTTTAATGCATAATTCAGCCATTTCCCTGAAGTAATTGGTATAATAACCAGAAGTTTGAGGACTGCAAGTGACTGTACTACAACAAGTGGGAAAGTCTTATCCAAACATGAGCAAAAAAACGAGTGTGACAAATGACTATAATGACTACGAGCAATTTACGATATGCATCAACTTAACGGTTTTGGGAGTATATCTTTCTGAGATAATATATACTACAAATCTGTGCACAAGTACATTCAGCAGATTCGACCTTTGCAAACTCGTTGGGAGCTTCTTCTAATCAACATAATGTGCCAATTAATTATACGTTTTGCACACTTTAATCCTTGATTTGGTGAAACATGAATGAAATGAATAGAAAACCCCTATAATTCATACTTACCTAATTGATATCCTATCCTCCCACATCACCACATGGTAATATTCAGAAAATTATATTCCTTCTAATTGTAATTACATATAGCTACGTGTATATATCATATATTTAGGTACTTATATTATGTCAGGATGTGTTTACTTCCACGCAAAACTCGGTTACTTCCATATTCCCATCCGCAATGATAATCCCAATCAGATCAAATCACAGAATGTAACGGATAACAAAACAATAAACTTCAACTTTTCTGTTTTTATGGGTCAATGTCGATAGCATTTTTGATAGTCATCGCTAACATCGCAATGATTTCAGATGTAGTGGGACAAACGCAAAACGAATGACTAAGTTTTTATCACACACACACAAATACACGTTACTTTAAGGAGACGGGGATGGAACGATGGAAGTGGCAAAGGAAAATAAAAGGGGAGTCGGAAACATCCGCTGAACCTTATATATCATTTAAACGTCACTGGTGCAGTCATATAATTACAGTTGTGCTCTTCCATTAAATGTGGTGTTTGCAAATATGGAGTGTGATTCAAGTATACGTTGCGTATCACTTTTAAATTTCAATTTGAATATTTTCTTCTTCATCTCCCTACTTTTCTCCTTGGGATACTACGCAGCTGCGGAGGAAACATTTCTCAATTGTACTTGAAAATAGCTTTATCATTCAAATTATCGGAGAAAATACAAACACATATCGGCGTGTATGGAATTGTGGCATTGATTATATAGATAGTAAATTTGCATCGAGTTTATTGATTTGTTTTTTAGTGGCAGAGGATGTTCCTTGTGGTGAAGTGAGCCATTTTGAGGATAAATCAAGGATTCTTGGAGGACTTACTGCTGAGGAAGCAGAATTTCCGTTTCTTGCATCTATTCATAAACTCGGATGGAAGGCACTTTTGTGGTGCTTTCATTGTCAAGAAGCAAATATTATTGACATCTGCACATTGCTTCATAGACTCAATGTTTGGGTAGGTGAATAGAACAAAGTGCGCATATAATATGGTAGTGCCAGTAAACCAAGCAATACTATTTTGTTAATTTTGTATATTGACAGTTCTGAAGCTTACAAAGAACACCAAATATTAGTCGGATCTAATGACTGGGCTGATAGAAGTAACGTGTCAAATTTATTCAAAATTTCGTACCGTTATAATTCACCCGCAATACTCTTATCTGAAGCCAAATGTGGAGAATGACATTGCAATTCTGAAGTTGGATCGACCACTCGCGTGGTCCTCTCGTGTCAAGCCTATCTGTTTGGCGAATACTAGAAAAGAGACTGACAATGAGTTTGGCACCATTGCTGGATGGGGAGTAAGATCTCAGAGGGATACAGGTATGCAATATTATAAAGCCTTACAAATAATTACCCTTTCAGAATGTTATTTTTTTCAAGTAGATGAATTAGTTCGTATAACTATGAAATTATTTTCAGTTAAAGATTGGTTAAGTGATACCAAGTTGTACAAAGTATCTCTTCCGATTTGGAGTAATGCTGCATGTCAGACTGAATATCGGAAGCATCGTATTAATTGGAACACAAAACCGTCCCACATTTGTGCGGGCTTTCAGGAGGAAGAACGAGATACCTGTCACGTAAGCATTACTAATTTATAATTGAGAAGTTTTAGTATTAAGGAATTTTGGTTACGAGTTTAAATTCATGTTGTTTTTGAAATTCTAGGGTGATAGTGGATCACCACTAATTCTAACTGACGAGAAAGGGGCGAGAGTGGCACATGGCATTGTTTCTGTAGGAGAAGGATGTGCTACTAAACTTCCTGGTATCTATACTAGGGTTTCATCTTTCATACCGTTTATTACAAGAAACTCTTCTTAAATATTTAAAAATTCAAAGTTATTGGGTTAAATTGCTGTCACAAAAACAATACAAATAGTTATTTATTAATAAATTATTAATGCCATTATATTACTAATACTTATTGCTACCTTCAACCTTATACTCACCATAGCCATCCTCAGTACTTATAATGCTTCCTATCTACAACCAAAGGAATGCTAGGTTGTCGTTTTATAGGTCTCATCTTTCATTTTATCTATAAAACAGACCGAAAATTATTTATAGTAAGAAACTTATTCACTACTTTTTACATTTGAACTTATGAATGTATAAATTGTATTTTTCATCAACTAAATCTGAATTTGTTATACTTAATACTTTAATATAGATATCTTGTAATCTCTTGAATTACGCATGTATGAGCACGTAGTTATTTAGTGAGAATTTACTTTTTTAATTTAAACGATTATTTAGTTATAAACATTTGCTACATAAATTTTGTTTTAAATCTCATTACATATCGGACGTGTCCTCACTTTTTCATTTCTCTACCTAGAACATGCGCGGGTGCTATGCAAAGCAAAACGCTTCCATTTTTATAACAGTCATAAAGTAAAACAAGACAAGTACATAGGGGCAAGTTGAAACTGCCGATGTAACTCGGTTCAACGGTTGACGTCGAATACATTGCATTGGCTTCAGCCATCAGGCAGATAAAAATACTTTCGTCAGCATATCTATTAATATTTCAGTGTGTAATTAATAGTGTTTTTATAATTATCGTGGTTTGTTGTT
>JAANSM010005506.1:0-10075 GCA_036850725.1 Orchesella villosa | reverse complement strand
ATTATGTTTTTGTGAAAACAACATTGAACTCAAACTGGTACAATAATGTATACCTGTCTACTTTCAGTATTGAAGTAAAACAGTATAATATAGAAAGAAACAAGTGAAAAGAAATGGGCACGCAAACATTTCTTGACTCCAAAACTGATTCACTTCTCATTCTAAGGAGTATTTGAACTAGAAGTTTCAATATTTTAAGAGTTCTGTACCAAAGTCTCATCCGAAAGGAAATTGTCAGTCATCCTGCCAATAAATAAATGGTTAATGATCAACGTAAATAATTCCCCAAAACAATATCAATCCTTTGACTTACACTATCTTCTTCAGAAAGGATAAGCACATTAAATATTTTGTGCTAAAATTATAGTGTCAATCATGACCAGTTGATAACTGATACACACATGGTCTCAAGAAAGTTTTATGTAATCAAAGCAGGCCAAAAAACTACTCATGTGTGTAAAAAATGCAATAATTATTCTGTCACTTTGTAACACGATACACAATCTTGAGTAGTCTGCTGAACACAAGATATATACTCCACCCCACCTTGTACCATTAACAATGAGTTGAGACTTTTACTTGAGAAAGGAAGTTGAGCAAGAAAAAAAATATATAGCCAGCATTAATTTTTCTGCTCCAGCTTCCATCATTTTATGGACGAGCATGACAGTAAAATCCCTTTTTATCTTGTGTACAACTGCGACAGTTTATGCTCACTGACAAAGCCACCCCTCACTAAGTATCTGTTATGATATGCATTACATTGTGAAATGGAATGAGAAAATGCATTAACTCCCCTATTCCTTATCCTTATGTTTATTACATGGCGATCAAGAATCTTCATTTATGGATGGCATCATTATCACCATCATCAAACCGTCGGATTGCTTCACAACAGGGTGATGGAGTCGACGCCTTCGTCTTAATCCCCAACTTCCTTATCTTTCCACATTCATTCACGCTATTAGTGAGGAAAATATAAAAAACGAGCAAGAATATAGTAATGAACACAGAGAAGCCAAGTAAAACTCCTTTTAACCACAACCACTTACAATTGATATGGAAGCTATTTTTCTTACAAAGAGAGAGTCGTCTGTGGTAGGAGCAGCACATGCCAAAAGTCACGGAAATATTACGAGGCACAATGCAATGAGCTACTACAGTCCCATGTTTTGTCATACTACGACGAGCTGAACTATTGCAATATGTGGTGTACATACGTTTTTATCGACTTATTCACTTTCTGTTCTTCAAGAAAGCATGTTAGCAAGAACGTGATGAAAACTCAAACACGAGAAGAATCTCAGCAGTGTATGTTATCCGACTTTTGACATATATATCTCTCTTAAAAATATACCTTAGACTATTTTAAAATGTGTAAAAAAATGTCTTTTGAATTTAGAAAAATGTATATAGAAATCTAAAATTCGTAACAGTCTATTCTATAACATCCATATTAATTGATGTCACTGTATATGTTTGTGTTAGTGAGAGCAGTCCTTCTTTTGTACATTTGAATCTCTCTCTATTTATACACATATATTTGATATATTTAGCTCTAGACAATATTAGCCTAGCTCAAGATGGTTTCTAATAATTAGTAGATGAGTTAAGCAGAACGAAATCTTGTAATGAAATACAGCGAGCGAGCGAGCAACGAGAATATCGTTTGTTCAGTCTTCGCAAGTTTTGCGACACGACAATCAAAGAAGTAAGAGAAAGCAAAAAGCACACTCGAGACAACCAAGTCATTTGGTATTATTGTCGTTGACGTGCTCTCTGCCTGCTGTAAATATACCTTTTTTTCATTCTTTTCTCGTTTAGATACACACACAGTCCTCTATACATGAATTGTGATGTTTGTAGCCAGTAACTTTACTAACCTAACCACGTAGAAACAGATTAATACTTACGAGGATAATACACATAGATGGAAGTAAAACGTAATTAGATTATATGTTATATCTCAGTATGAGAGCTATCATTTTTAACAGTATATATAAAGTCATACAAAGCCCCAGTGTGGATTTGAAATGTGCTAGTCTATCATAGTTAAACGAGCGTACTTACATACACATATATAGCCAAACAAAAGTACATTATAATATATATAAAAAAATGTATGTACTTTAATACAGGTGCTTTGAGCGTAACAATTGTTAGAGCTACTCAAACATTTACTAAATTTCTTAGATAACCATTTGGCACGTCCATTTAGAATGGTCGTTGAAATGTCTTCTTCCCTCATTTCTACACCTGGATGAAAGTCAAAAAAATGGAAGGTTAACCAACAACAACGTAGCCCCTTGTGTGACTTCGAGGAGAGAGAAACAAATAGTGCATGCATGTTATAAATGGCATTGCACCAACGAGCCAAGGAGTAAAAAAATCATTTCTGTTCCTCGTCTTCTTCTACTTCTTCTCCTGCTCCTGTAAGATATGATATGTATAACTATTATGTGTGTCTGTGTGCAATGCAATTTAAGTGGCCGTATCATCCATTTTAAATGATATGTGTGTACAGTTCCCCCACATTTAGTTCAGTCCTTGTGGTGGGTTTCTTTGGGTAGAAAATGCAAGAAAACGACAGGTCTCACAACAACGCTGTTCTTACACTGTAGGAAAAGACTGTAAATATGTATGGAATAATATGTACAATTCTTCCCTTCATATATGCTGTATAATACAGTCTACAGTCAGATAAATTATTCCTCAAGACTAGATACGATACGGTTTTCACGTTGTGAGCCAACAATTTGAGTTACTACCCCACTTTGTTCCGGCAACAAGACACTTTCACCCTCATTCAAGATAATTCTTTAATTGTGTGAAACGATATGTATACTTATTTTAAGCCAAATGCATGTATTATGAGAACTATATATTATCTATGAATACAAAGAAATACTTAAGAAATGCTCATTGAACAACTGCAGTATTGCTTCAACAAAATACGTTACATTCAGATTGTATAAAAGCTTTCATTTTCAAAAATCCAGCTTGACTCAACTCTACCATTTCTTATGTCCAGCAGTTTGCTCTATATTTACTAGAACGTATACCATGCATATATAGATAATATATATATATACGCCACATACAATATACATGTTTATTACTAATGTATCAAACTAGTGAAATTTTAGCGTGCCTAACGCGGACTCGAACAAATAGACTCTGTAAATCTTCATTCGAGTTGCTAGTGGCTGTTGGCTTGACTAGTAACGAGCGAGCTGAGTCAGATTTTGTGTGTGCAAAGTAATCCATATTAAGTAAACATATTAGATTCACAGAATGTCTAGTGTATATATTAACGTACATACATTTATACAGTGATATTGATGTCCTACTACAAAAATACTGAACAAAATTTGTCGAGTGAGAGTGGTGAAAGGTCTCATGAGACACATTGGTAGTGGACTGTGTGATAAATACGAGAGAGTCCCACAATAATTACTACCCCAAATGAGAAGACTCATTGGTTTATAAAACATTAGCGACCAAACGTGGCATTCTTCAATTTCAATCCGATTCTGACTCAGCTTGTGGTGTGGAGTGGATGTGCAATAATGGATTTTAGTGAGCCACCAACTCAACTCTATCCAGATACACTATACAGGAAGGAAAGCTGATTAAAAAGAAAAAAAAATAAGCGTTTACTCCATGTCGATATATCTACATAAATTATGTACATATATTGCTACAATACAAGATATATGTAAACCATCCTTTCTCACTGGTTCTCTACACTTCACTCCTTCCATTTTCATCGAGGGAATGTTTAGCGAGTTTTAGTCGTGCTTTGAAAACGTCACATATATATATACATATATATATACACCTCCTCCCCGTAAAATTTGAAAATTTAATTCACACAGTTACTTTTCATGCCTGTCTACGAGTTCCTCGTGATTATTCTGACGGTGGGCTGGAAGCTAAACTAACTGTAACTGATCCATTGTATGCATTCCACAAGTAATAATGTATACGCTATATATAGAACGATGTACATAAAATACAGTGTGGTTGAAAAGGCAACCTCTCTAATTAATTGAGATTGATGAGGATGACAAGTACTACTGAGCGGCATAGCCAGGTAATGTGGTAAACTAATGAACGTTATTTGCTCTATTTCACTATCTTTTCTCCGGTAAATTTTGCTTCCCTTTTGGTATGTACTATGTAGTTTTTGTATTCATGCATAGATGGGAAGATAGAAAAAGTAATCACGTTAGAAATGGAGATATAGCATGACATGATGTGATCCATTCTCGTATGTTACTGTCAAATACGGATTATCTTCAATCTTGTGATTAAATTCGCGGAAATTAAGAATTTAGATACTTTAACTCCAGCACAAACGGAGCAACGCAATTTTTATTGCGACGATAAATATATTTTTTTTAAATATCTGAGTTTTTCTATATTTACCCATGGCGTCTCGGCGTTATTTAAATACAACAGTTGGAAAATCATCCAAATTCTAAAACTAAAAGGAGTGGTAGCTTTGAAGTAAATACTTTGATAAATTCTGTTTCTGAAAGTTATAAAACTTTTTATACTACACAAATGTATGATTCGTTTATACTAAAAAATATATTAAAAGTTATATCCTGGTAAAGATACTTGACTTACATTACACAATGAATGCTTCCTCAATACAATAATGAAGTAAGATCACAGACTTCCAACAAGTTCCAACAGATATTTTTATGTCTACGAGTAAGATGAAATGAGATAATAATAAGGTAGTAAATCTATGATACTTTCGCGTCGACTTCAACTCTAAGTTCAAAACGATTTTATTTTATTTTTTGAATGCGGTTGAACACGATATGAGATGAAAGACAAGCACTCATACCCTAAAGATTTAGGAGTTCAGTAGTAACTCATTCGTGACGATGATACGGTTGTGTTGATATTACTGCAGGTGATGTTAGCAGCCCTGTCATGGTCCTATACTCTTTTTAACTTCTCATAATTAAAACAATACAGAACCGTTCCAACCAAAGCGAGAACTTTAGAGCGTTTTGTTTACAGTGGAAAGTACAATAGTACGTCAGTCGGTTTTCTGTTATTATGCAAAGCAAAATCTACATTCTGCCAGTGGCAAAGCACGTTTCTTTAAAAAAATCTAGGTCGATACTACACATTAAAACATTCAGTTCAGTTGAAGCTGAAACTACAAAATCGTTCAATATTTGAGCAACCGCTTTTTCTTCCTCGCTTATTCCCTTTTGCCTGTAGGGAAAGCGTGAATAGGACAAAGAGCTGAATAGTGTTATGTGTGAAATCATTATTATTGCCGATATTATGCATACATTTTCTGCCTCTTTTCTGTTCAAAGGAGAAATATACACATTTCAGCTAAAAGTGCTTGGGTTCAGGCTACAGTTTTTCAGCTAAATTTTTTCATTCCTTTCGTTTCGAAACGATACCAATAAATAAGGAACGGGTAAAATGCAGAAGAGCTTCTTTCCCTTCTGGGTGCACTTTATCCACAAAAGCCAAAAAGAGCTTTTCTTTCTACTACTACCACCGCACAGCACATGCATCCTCCTTTTACTTGAGGATATATACATAAATCTGAATTTGAGTTGCTGCCACTACTAGCACTACTAGCTGTTACCTTTTTTCCTTATGATTATTGAGATGTTGGGGAATAGGATGTGTCCTATGAAAGTACTGCTTGAATGGAAACTATTTCAGTCTCTGAGGAATTCGACCAGACTTTACTACTCTTGTTAACTTCATCTGTACATATAAATGGGGAAAGAGCTAGTCGACCGTTCAAAAAAAGTAAATAGAAAGTTGGCGAAACGATACATATTCTTGGTTTTATCGCAAGTACACAGGAACTGAATGAATATCGTTTTATTTCCGAGGAGAGAGAGAGAGAGAAGTTCTTTACTCTTTTGGAGAGGAGAGCATCAGGTTATTATACTTTCTCCATGCATTCCAATTTTATGTTTATTTTGTTCCACAAATTTTCCATCACTTTTCTCTACACATTTGGAATACAATCTATGTAGATCTTCCCATCCTACCCTCCTACCCAGTTTGTCTGGAAAGGTCGCTCTTTCAAAGTAATCTTACCACAAGTGTGGAACATCTAAATAATGACGTAAATAATATGAATGTAGAACTATCTCAATGGCAAAACTTTCACAAGAGGTTGAATATTTGGTAATGGCTAAAGATTGAAAAAGAAAACATATTGTTTTATTTGTTATGTATACTGAAGTTAGTTGTTAGTTGAGTTGTTTAGAACACATTATACAACACTTGAATCTCTATCATCTATCTATATACCTAATATTGAGTGTCACATCAAAACCTTATTTGTATTTAGTAGGGGCATCCAGAAACAGTAACAGACTTTCAGTACTAATTTTACTTACTTGGTTCTGCCTCTGCCATGAGTAGTATATCTTATCTCAGAATATTTAAGTATTATTCAATAGATATTGAATGCACCAAAAATTTTCTTTCAGTCCGCATATACTGCAGGATTTATTTCGCATTTTGTCCAGTTATTGCTACTTACTGAGCACCTATTTTTTCTTATATCTTCAATTCATTGTTTACAGATATTTTTGTGTCCAAGTTAAATTTGCATTTTCATACAGAGCCCAGATGCGAGATGCGATGCACATCATGGTGCAAAATAAGTTATTGTGTATCGATGAAACCAGAAACATTTGGAGACGTACATTCAGTGAATATTCATATGACAGCTGTGAGCTCCCTCTGATGCTCTGGAAGTCAGAGCACGATGTAATATTATAATGTTATACATTAGCCATGACTTGGATCTTTCCGAGGAAAAGGGAAAAAGTATAAAATAGCCTTACTCCAAAAGATTTTCATAAATTCAGTGAATCATGATTCTGTTTCATCTTTCCATTTCTCTCGTGTTTTGTCTCAAAATGTGGTAGCGGTACACTAACTTTAGCGTATAGTGTATAGTGTAGTTGGTAGGAGACACGACTCTGGTGTACACGTAAAGTAGAACTTCACACCACATTTATTTTATTTATTCCTCAAGGGATCCATATACATTTATCAATGAGCTGTCGTTTTGTCATGTCCTCATTTATGCGCTCGCTTACTCCTTTCCATCTCTCTTTCTATTTCTGCGTGACTTTAGAACATTCCAAAGTCGAATGGCGTTATTGTTAAGCCAGCATTTCTAATGTCTTTTTTGCAACAACGTGAAGCACATGAATTGGATACTAATGCGGCAACTGAAGTACCCAGTGTCAGTTTCTTTCTTTTCACCATTCTAAATCCTTTTTATGATGCGGAAAGCAAATTATACTAAATCAAAGGTTCATTTGCACACATCTTGAGAGATGTAAAAAGAAACCATTTTTAGAATTTTGACTAGACTCAATGAAAAAAGGTGGAGTGGAGTGGATTTTTTGTGAAACGTATTAAACCATGATTGAGAAATATGAATTCCAATCCCAGTGCTGGTGCAGCAAAAGAAACCTTCAGACTGGAAAGACATTTTTAGGCCACAGTGCAGCACGTGCTAAGTCTTTTGCTTGGTTTGGAATTCGAAGAATAGACACCGACACGGGGCACGTATAACTCTGTAGCTTCTCCTCTAAATCTCCAGAAGGGCGAGCAGCATCTTGAATTGAGCCTTCTTCTAAGCTATATCTTAAGCGTTTTTACCTCATATTCTTATAAATAGCTTTCACCATATAATACTTTTTGTAACTCTCCTCATTCTCAAGTAATACTGAGCTACGCTCCGGAAAAAACTAATAACTCTTGTCGTAGCTAAGCTGAGGTTTCGAGATTTCATCCAGACTTCAACTTGAATGGTTAGATAGAACATGGGGAGAACGTAAGATTCCAGCGTTTTGGGTTTCATCCTTGAATCTTAGTTTTGATGAAGGCCACGAGGGTAGCAAAATGATACGTACATACCTTTCCCGAAGTTCTTCCCATAAGATGGGAGATACAAAAAGTCTGATGTGTTGCTCATCATCATCTCTTGCTTCCTTAACGTCTCAACCTTGGAATGTTGCTTCCAGCAATTTAATCTCTTCTCCAGCCGCAGATAGTCATCCTCATTCCATGGTGTGGAAGACGACTACAGACGTGTATGTATGTCAGTAAAGTACGTGTGATCTGTAAACTTGCCAATACATGTGTAGGCATACAGACTGAAATCAATTTTCTGCAATAAAATGATGCCAAAGCTTGACTCGGCTCTCTTGTACAAAGTGCTATGTATCGGTTAGAAACTTGGAAAGTTTTAACTATTTACATTAAATTGAACAATATCTTATCCACAATAATTTCACTAATGCTCAGAGTTTATATAAACTACTTTTAATTCAACGAATAGAAAAACATTCATGTTAAAACAAAACTTCAGTTTTTGTAAATGTTATAATGAGTCTGGTATTTTCTTCAGTTTCCAGCCAAAATGTTGTGCTCAAAATTATTAAACATCTTCTTCACATCTGCTAATCTCTACAGACTCTGAGTCGGTGGGTTTAATAGGAAACTTGTCAAGTTCGTCTTTGGACAAAATGTCCACCAAACTTGCTCCAATAGCATCACCAAGAACGTTAATGGTTGTCCGGAATCGATGCCTGATTAAAAATTCACAAGTTTAAAGTGTGAAATTCTTAAATCAGTTACACTTTTGCTGCCAAATATTATTTAAAACAATGAAAACCAAAAACTCACAGAATCCAGTCAACTGGGATTAGGAAAGAAATGCTTTCTGCTGGAAGTCCCAGCACGTTCATCAACATGGTCATTGTGACAAGTCCTGCATGAGGAATTCCAGATGCACCAATGCTTGCGATTGTCGCAATGAAACTAAACATAAAATGCACGTACACATGCTTAAACATGTTCAAAACATTGGTAAGAAAGTTACACGTTGCTAAAAGTGGGACAAAGTTTGTTATATAAGCTCAAGAGTACCTGACTGCAACAATGGATGCGAAATCCAAGGGAATTCCGTGGAGTTGAACAAGAAACAAAGCAGCCACAGTTTCATACAACGCAGTTCCATCCATGTTAATAGCGGCTCCAAGAGGTAGTACAAATCTGGCAATTCTTGGATCAACCCCGTGTTTCTCTTCAACACAGGCAACAGTTGCGGGCAATGCTGCTATACTGAAAATTTAAATTAATCATTATAAATACTATGATTATGCAACTATAAAACAAAGTACATATACGTAGTTCAAACGACTAGGTGGCCTAATTCATGTTGTTTGTACCTAGAAGACGTGCCGAAAGCGGTTAATAAAGCTTGAATCACATCCCCAATGAGCTTGAAAGGGTGGAAACCAGTAATGAAGAAGTGGATCATTGGTAGCACAACCAACCCATGAATCAACAGTCCCAAAAGTACTGTAAAAACGTAATATTTTGTTGCCGTCAAAGTCTCGTCCAAATTATCAACTTCCAAAATTCTACCAGCCAAAAGGCAGAAGATTCCGATGGGTGACAGCCTGCAATAATTAAAAAAAGCGTTATAATTTCTTATCTGTCAAGAAAACTATTATTCACGCCACCTTTGACATTTAATTACTCTCAAAGATGAGTTAATCTGATACCATAAAATCCAGCTTGAAATAATCAAGAAGAGTTGAGAGAGACAACGGAAAAATTTTAAAATTGGTCTTCCATACGATCCCATGCTTGCTAAGGCGATTCCAAATGCAATTGAGAACACAACTAAACCCAGGGTGTTTGTTCCTTCAGAGTACTTGGATTTTGAAGGATATTCCGACTCATCCATACCTAAAATGGATTTACACACCAATTATTCATAAAAAAAATTATGCATAATTTTTTAATCAAGTAGTTTGGGCTCTAGATCCAACTTCCAAGGCAGTAAATAAAGACAAGATTTTTAGTAGCTAGCTTACTTTCGTTCCTTTGAAGCATTTGTTCCATTTGTGAAGGAGTAGGCATATCGAGAATTGTCTCATACTGCAAATTCATTAAAAAAGTTGTATGAATGGACAGTTTGCGTTGTTAATTTCGACTGCACGTCCATGCCCGTAAATATTAAGTGCATAGTCAATTGAGA
>JAANSM010005505.1:0-10077 GCA_036850725.1 Orchesella villosa | reverse complement strand
GACCATGAATATGTTTGCTAGAAAAGTGAAAGTGGCATATCATTATCCAGCATGACAGAGACAGCTTAGAGCATACCAAATACCAAATGTAAAAAAATATGAAGTTCTTGACATGGAGATGCTTATAGATTCTAATGGCTTTTTTGACAGCCTTTTTTGGTATCCGCACTCCGCACTACCTCTAATTCTAATGCCGTGAAAGAACGATGCATGTGTAATGCTCCTAGTTTATTATAAATTACAGATACGGATGAACGGAAGAAGTATTATTGTCTTTGTTATAAAGGTGAAGGTCATAGAAAGTAAAAGTTTACACAAAGAACAATATGTCACACATAGGCAGGATGGGATGGTCAAAAGCATATGGTACTTAAATGCTGAATGCTGAACTATGGCCGGTTTAGTTTTTTATTATACGTTTTATTTTAGTTTTTTACAATATGACACAAAGAGATGACATGGGTAAAACATTAAAAAACAGTGTTTTTTTGCTTTACCGCACTACTTCCACAGACCCTAAATAATCGGCATACATATATCTTATGTATTTTTTTGGAAATAAAAGGCAATGGAAAATTTATCAGGAAGCATAGTAAAAATTCATCATTGGCAGAATCAACAAAGAAAAATTCAAGTGTACCGGAGATATCATAATTAGCGTTTCTTCAAAATGGTTTCTAAACAGCTTTTAATATTTCCTATATTAGCTGCAATTGCTGCTGCAGGTAAGCCTAAATCTAATAAACTTTTACCATTTTTTCTACTTTTGTACTAAAGATTTGTTGTCAATTTCATGTTTGGTATTAAATCTAGCACCTCAAGGCTATCCTGTGTCTATTTCCGCTCCTTCATTTGCGGGCAAATATGGTGCGGCATTATTTGGGCAACGGTACAATGAAAATACCGATGCTGATAGAGTTACTTTGAACCTCGGCTTCAAAAAGGAAAGCGGTCAGTCAGCTGGTTCGAATATGGCTAATTATGGAGGTGGAGGAGGAGGTGCGATGGGAATGGGGCAACCTGGGCCTCATCCAGGTGGACCCGGACCCCATGGCCCCGCTGGATTTCCTGGCCCAGGCGGATTTCCTGGAGGCCCTGTGGGAAATCCGTATGCCGCAGCCGCTGGGGGAGGATATGGTTACGGAGGTCAGCAAGCAGGAGGACATGCTTCACAATTCAATAAATTAGGGCTTGATGTTGGCATTACCAGAGAAAAAGGACAAAAACATGCTCAAGGGCAGCAACAAGGTGTAGTTGTGGGTTTCGGCAGACGTTGAAATGAAAAAAAAGCAACCCATTTAATCAGGGAAAATGTGTTATATTCTCTTTAATAACGATTCTTCTTTGTAAGCCACCATTTCGATATTCGATAAAGAATAAATTAAAATGAAACGCGAAAATTAGTAAGATGCATTATTCATCATATCTGTTCACCAGCAACACTTCTGATCCATTGAATATAAGATGACACACGTGTGTACACATTGTAATTCGCACAATTATTCCCGTTGAACGATGACACACCACAAAAGTAGTGGTTGCCTTGATCATCGGTACATCGCACTGGCCCACCTGTGAATTCAATATTGAAAACTGTTATTAAACTGCGATTCCTTTATGGAATATTATTTATAATAGCATTAGACATTTTCATTCATACCGGAATCCCCATAACACGGTGTAACATTGCCTTCCTCAGTCCCTGTGCAGACCATATCATCATTAACATGAACCACCCACTTAAACAATTTCTTGCAACTCTTCAGCTCAAGGAATGGAATGTCAACTTTGCGCATCCGGTTTATTATGGTTCCATTTAATTCTTTTCTGCCCCATCCAGTTACTGTACCATTTCCTGTAATTGAGATCCATGTAGCATTCGTTTTAGTTAAGGATATAAATGTATTATACATACTTTCATATTAACTGCAACTGACCTTTAACGACAAATTTCTCGGGAGGAATTGATAATGGGGCAACTCGATCCGTCAGCTTCAAAGGCTTCTTCAGTTTGAGTATTGCGATATCATAAATGGGAGTATCAGAACGATCATTTTCATATCGTTTAAATTCGAAATTGGGATGAGTATGAATCTCGCTGACACCAATGACTTGCTTGTCTCTACGAATTTCTTCGTCCTTTGAAGCTAAATCGATTGTTCCGGCTGTGACCCACATTTGCCTTGGAGTTGCAAACACACCTGCATCCCTAAAATATGTGCAGTGGCCCGCGGTTATAATGTACTGCTCGTTGTAAATAGTTCCTCCACATTTAAAGAATGCTGTGTTGTTCCAAATTTTTTCAATAAAAACTTGATAAGGGTAGGCAGTTGGATCTTCCACTTCTTCTCCACCAATAATTTTCATGTTTTCCTCTGAAATAGTTCAGAAATGGTTACATTTTACCTTGTTTCTTATAAAAACGTATAAATCCACAAGAAATTACTCTTTCCAAGTATATTTTACCCTCTGTCTCGTCATATCCTTGGTCCACAGTGTCATCATCGTCAAGTATTAGGTCTTCATCTACGGGAATTTGTGAAAGGCCAAACTGGAAACTGTTTAATATTAGCAAAAGAAAAATTATTGAAGATTTGGGACTTAAAATTTCCATGATTTTGGCAAGTATACGCTAGGTAGTTTGAGTAGTAGTGAGGTTGATTTTCAAATGAGGCATTTCAGCTTATTTTTCGGCGTTATATGTAGTTTGGCAAGTTGTTTTGGGTGTGGAGTTGTAAGGAAATTAGCAAGTCTTCTATTTTAGGTACAATGACATGGTTAAAACGAGAATTTGTATTTTTATCGATTTACATATTGGTACAATAATGTGGATTACATAGGTTAATAAACAAGATTCATATAGTGTGACAACAATAGCAAATAACAATTTGATACCTTGAAAGTTATATGCGTACCCATCTTCAGTATTTATAGTATGCATGTTGGTTCGATTTTATTATAATATTTATTTGCGCATGACACCTCCTCATCGGTACAACTTGGATTGAAGCAAGTAAAAAGTGTGTTTTGCGGATTCGACCTACATTAACTGATTCATGTTTGGCATGATTAACTCAAAAAAGTACAATAGAAAAATCATCTCATTTTAGGAATTTCGCGTTTCAATGTTGTCTATAAGGTGATGGATGACGTAGGAAACTAGAGAAATAACTTATTGTGTAGAGCTGAAGAGAATCCGGTCGAAATCGATTTCAGGGAATGAGAGAATAGTAGTAGACAGTTTTAGGTGATACAGTTTTAAAATTGTTTTTATCAATTTAACACTGTTCACAGCTTAGAAATTTTAAAATTTTGCAAATAATACGCTCTAAATACAACCTGCACAAACTGAGCGTGCTGCTAAACATGTAGTTATTGCGTAAGCGTAAGCTCCTGTTTTGCATTTAAGAGTTACACTAAAAAAGATTAAGGATGAAGCTATTTGAAGCTGAAGTCTTTTTACTATCGAACATCATCATTAATTCTAAACTAGAGGCAAGCTGTCAATAAGTCATTGATTTACACCGTACGCGTGGAAAAATTATGTTCGTGCGTGATGCATATCAGGCAGATACAAACTAGTTTTATACCGAGCATTCTCTAAACTTGTGACAAATCTCATAAAACATAAAATAAAAGATTTTTTACTTCACACTCTCATCCACATTTTTAGGCATGATATAAGGAGCATTTGCAAGAAACACGATGTTCAATGTTGGAAAATTTCCATTCAGCACTACAGCTTAAATTTTATTTCATTTAGGATTTATTTCGTAACACAGAATTATATGTATTCTATTACATAAACTATATAAGTAAAGCGAAAACATTTAAAACAGGGCGATGTGATTGAGGGCATTGGCTTCTAGGCATTTTTAGTTTGTCTATATAAGATTGCATTGAAGATAGAAAATTAACTACAGTTGCAGTTATATGAACTCAAAATTTTGATTCCATAAATCTCAGCCAAATGACAACAAATATGTTGCAATCTAGTAGTTGTCTATTTCAAATCACTATACTACTGACGTTGCTGAGACTTTCTTATTTCGTGAATCCCATTTCAGTGTCTCAATGAACAAAGTTCAAGGCAAAGGTATGAAATCGAATGTTTTTCTCTCTCCTGTTCTCTTCCTTAGATTGTAAACGAGTAGCATTGGCTTGTGGAGTAGTTGGTATAAGGTTAGGTTATACTATACATAACGTATTATGTTGATTTTGGTATTCTGAAAGGTTCAATCTCAACCCTTTTTTGGGTTTCTTGCCCTTCACATTCATTTTGATTAAAACCGTGGTTTTCTACAAACTACAAGACCACCACTAGTCCCTACTACTATATTCATTCAACGTTAATATGGGCGAGGAATGAACACAAGGAGCTCGTTTAAGCTTATGCCTAGAGCTAGAGCCTAGTTGTTGCATGAGATTATACAAAATTCTGATCGTGAGTTGTAAAAGTACATCTTCGTGTTTCAAGTTTCAATGCCATGTAAATTCTCCTGTGAGGATGGTATATTGTATATGGATGTGATCGTAATGTATGTAAGTTGTTGAAAACTAATGAATGCATGAGCTTCAAAATGTTCTTCAAGCTTCACTGTCAGGCATCGAAAGATAACAGATAACTACTTCCTAAAATCCTCCAGAGAAAAGGGTTATGTTGTATAATAATATGTGACTAAATTGTGACTGCCTCAGTACAATACAATCACTCAACTCAATGCTCTTTTGTATGTTAACACGACTTTTGCTTTCTTAGTCATACTCATTCAATAATGCAACCATTATTATAGATACTGCAAGCTTGTCCGCATGTTCTAATTACTTGTAATCAATGCAGCCCATTAAGACGAAGACCACAGACTCAACTCCATAATATATTAATACTTCAGAGTATACGCAATACGCATATACATTTGGCTTGGCAATGGAACTGAAGTAGGCATTTTTCTTAAAAAATTTAGTTGCAGTCATTCATTATCTTTTCAAAATAAATTCCCAAACTAGGCATACGAAGTAAGTATGAAGTACATAACAAGTGTACATAATTGACAAAATGATGCAGTATAGCAAGCATGACTGATTAACATGGGGTGAACGAATTTACGAAAATTTCCATCGACATCAAAAAGTTGCCAAGAATGTAGAGCTAAGAACGAAGCATATAAAATATGCATACACAACGCTTTCAATTGAAATAGATATTTTTAGTTGTGACTACATCGCTAATCAGAGAAAACCCAGAACACTGGTCTTATACCGCAACCGGACATGCGTCTTTTCTACCATGCAACACAATAAGCAACATAAAAATTAGTAGGCAGCTAGTAATTAATGGTCACTGGAACATTTATTTGTACACGTTACTTGCACCATTCTAAGCAAAGATACATTTCTTTAGTTTGTAATCGTGATTACAGTGAACTAATAAATTTCAATCTGACAGTTTTTACTGCTGGTGCAGAGCTCTTTTACTTTCACCGTCTCGAAAATGCACATCATACTTATTACTGATTACTGTTAGAATTTAACCATCCATCTCGTTCAGCATGATGTTGTCGAGAAATTATGAGTTTTTAATATTATTACTAGTGCTTCTTTTGAAGTTTAATGGTGGAAGCGGAAGCAAAGACGAGGATGAATGCAAGCGTTGCGTGATAGAAAATGTTAGCAGTTTGATATGCAAAGGGCTTAATGTCAGCGATGGAAATGTTTTAAGTTTTCAGTGCTTATCTAAAAATAACGTAAGTGTACTGGAAATTTTGAATACGCTCTAGCGTGAGTGAAGTTTCATAATATCATTCACGATGTCTGTATGTAAAACGAGAAACTACATACATAAGAGCAACTTAAGCATAAGATGGAGGAGGCATAATGAGAATAAATCCAGGAAGCAATGATGAAACTTCTTTTTACTCCTTGTAGAGGGATCAAATTACCAGTATTGTCATTGAAAACTCGACAATAGCCACATTCAGTTTCGATTTTGTGGAAACAGACAGTTTTTCACAATTGATGAGCATAAATATAACGGGTAGCAATGTATCAAGCGTGATTGGGACCATTCCTTGTGGAATCTCTAGTTTGAGCTTACAGAATAATACGATAAGAAATTTCAGTGCAGAGCTAGTATTACCAGAGATTCATGCAACAACCACTTCATATAATCCCGACACAAGACATGATTTGGGTCTCGGATGTGAACACAAATCTTTCTCCCTTGACTTGAGAAATAACTCCGTGGAAGAACTTCCACTGAATTTTGTTTCATCTGCTCGACTCAAATCGCTACATTTATCTGGTAATAACTTAAAAATTGCTAGAACTTATATACTAATACAACGAATGATCTTGAACAAGTCTTCGAATTATATAACCTAAGCTCTTTTTATTAGGTAATCCATTGAAATGTGAATTCATATGGGAAAATGTATGGGACCATTTAAACTGTCAAAATCGTAGTACTGAATGCAAAAACCTGTTCGTAGACCGGAACTCAACAACATGCCAATTTTATCGTCAACTCCAAGAGCCAGTTCAATCAGGGTTATTCCTTTACAATCTTGCCCAAATATTTGATTCGAAAATCGTAAGACTTGCTTTCTCCATATAATACAATTATTGCATACACATGCAAGTGCAATGCACGTAACTCATCACTAGATACTCATCTTTATGATTTTCCTAGACTTTGGAAAACGAATGTTCTGAAATGAATAAAACGTGTGATTGTCACCCATACAATTTGCGAAGGGAACGAGGAGGGCGTAACACAACTGTTTATCTGGCCGTTAACTGCTTTGGAAAGAACTTCACAGAGCTTCCTACAATATCAGAGTACACTTGGGAATTAAATGTATCACATAATCACATACAAAACCTGGAAAAGCTCAACCATTCAATGTACCGCAACCTTCGAATATTAGACCTGAGCAATAATTTTGTTACTAATTTGAATGACCTCACGACTACATCATTTATTAGCAGATTTGATTGGTTGTATATAAATTCTAATAAATTTCAACAGGTGAAAATTACTCGTGAGCAAAACTTTCTTGAGTATAACATCATATCTAGTAAAACAATATTAACAACTACTTTTATTCATGATTGCTAGATTCCAAACGCTTTTTTTGATAGCATCAAAGGCTCGACAGGAAAGGGCACTGTCAAGATAGGAGGCGGGCTGGAATGTGATTGCAAGTCGGCAGGAGAGACAAAAGTATTGAGTGATCCCTTTAACTGCATCTTGGAGGGGTATAATGTGGAAATATCGACAAACTAGTTTAATAATTTTACCTTTCTACTTGCTTTTAGGGACGCATGATCGAGCTAAAAGATAAAATTAGCAGACTTAAATGATGTTGTTTGCTGGAACCTCATTCGCCGCGAAGATCCAGACGAAGATGCCAACTTTACTGGTGGATTCATGGTATTTGTTTAGTTTCCGCTGTCAACATTAAGAATATCGTTTTAAAATGTAATAGGTGATTAAACTGGTTATTCACCTTCTAAATAATTTTGAAACAGAGACTAAGCGATTTAAAAATCCAAGACGTGTGCCCGATGAACGATCCAGAAACCACAGCGTTTAACTGGATGGTATTGATCATCATTGTGGAAGTACTATGCATCGCAGCCGTATTACTTAAAGTCTTCTACGATTGGAGGGAGTATCAAAGGACGGGAATCCTTCCATGGATTGCTGAAAAACTTCCTAGGCTGCCTTGTGATGGGATATTGGAATACTAGGATTGTTTGTATTTGTCAGTATTTGTAAGCTATATTATTTGTGTTTCTTGTTGACATAAATAATAACTCAAAACTCCATAGGAAAACATATAGTTTTGTACCGCCTTTATTAACGTCACTAAAGATGTGAATGAAAATTAAAGTATTAGTTAGTATGAAACTTTTTTGTACAATTATATCTATAATTATACACTATTTTAACAATCAATACATCGTTTCACCCTACTTCCGGTTGAAACAAACCGGTTGGGAAGTTGATTTAAAGCAGATTACAAATCTTGAACACCACGAGTACACTACACCTACGCTCTAAAAGCTAAATGCGCTTGAAAATTACAGTTATCGTATATCTTTACTTATGCTCGCGTTGACATCGTTCAAACATTAGTACGTATTCGACTACTGTGACTATTGTTGTGTATAAGTTTTAAGAGTAATTTATCAATCAACAGACTGATCCAGTGACAGTCTACTATATCAGATTAATAATAACAAATTCTGTGATCATATGAATGTGAATGAGTATGCATTATTGTTGATACTTACGATCCTACGCTATGTGCTTTCACCCGTTCGCACGCTTCAATTTTTCTTTGTCTTTGACTGTATAAGGTTAGATACCATCAAAATAAATCGGGACACATAAACTTGAATGATGCGTCGATGAAGAAGCCCAGGCAGTAACGCGAGAAATAATACTGGAAATAAATAATACAATTACAGCATATTAATACACAAGTCTAAAACTCGATCATCGTTGTCACTTCTCCGTTACATTGCACATCTCAAAATGACTCGACAATCGACCGTTGCGTTACCTTACATTACATTTTAGATACTAGTCGATAAGTAAGCTTACCAAGAATGTACGCCAACCACAAATTGTGAACAGCGTTTCCAATCCAAGCCAAAAGCAACAAGGATACGATGACAGTAGATGAATACTACATAAATCACAGACAGACCATTCAGATGTAAAGCGAATCATTTGCACATTATACCGCTTTCAGAGCGACAATAAGACTAAAATGAAGTTATAGCATTTCCCAAATCCCAATATTTACCAGATTAGGGTGATCTTTTTTCCATTCCTCCAACAATACTTGCGAGTTCCAAACTTGCACACTGTAATACGCAATGCGGTTTACAAAAATAGAAAACTTCTTCTCCTTCTCTGAACTCCAATCCTCTGAGCTGCTAACAGTTTTGGAGAGCAGAGGCAGCAAAAAGTCGGCAATGGTTACAACAAGTCCTAAAACCGACAAGGCAGTAACTACAGATGGCTCCAAATACCACAACACCCTATAAGATAACAAATTAACACAATCAGAACCAAGAGCATGGAATATGGATATCTCCATCAAAATCTTCGTTTGTTATTAAAGGTATTTACAGAAAAAATGATGTGACTGTTCCAGCAATCATTAATGGATACGCTTCCTTCCTCCAAATAAACAAGTCTAGAAGAAATGGACAAATTTCACGGCATGGAGTCAGCCTGTCCTTCAACAATTCCTCATTCTTAACAAAAAAAAACAGGAATTATTGCCATGCTAAACATTCATCTTCACCAATCACCAATGGTCTGATCAAGGTAGAAAATGAATAATAAATGATAAAGTTCTACCACTCACCACTAAAATCTCCATTCTTAGCGTCATCTAGGTCTTCCGCTTTCACGGCAAACGAAATGACACCAACGAGCAATCCACCAACGGCGAAAGAAACCCCAACCGAAGATCTTCTAAAATGGCAACCCCAAGCACCAAGTCAAGGAGTAGTCAGTGTCAGTACTTAAAATCACGATACACAGCCAACAGCCGACAGCTGCTTAACTATTAACCTTTCCTCGCCTTCCTTCCGCCGTTAAATATGACGTATCTGTAAACAACAAAAGATTGAAAAGATGAAAGATACTTAATTGTCAATTGTAGAAAACTAGCATTTTATTTACCAGTCACCAGATGCCTGTAAGTCAACGCCAAACACCAAACGTTGAAAGTGTTAACGTTAACCACCAAAAATTACCAATTACCAACTGATTGATTGATAGTATCGTCAATCGTGACCACAAATTCAAAAATTAACTCAGAAAAATATGGATTTAGCTATGTCAATTGTTGATTGTGCATTGCATACAGCTGCAGCTGAAAGCATAATACATAATAACATCATTTCCTTACCTTAAAAACTGTCGATTAGTTAAATTAGTTACGCATCAAACCTTTCCACAACTCAATTACTGTCTTGTCTTCTTTTTTTAGTTACAATTTTTATTACACTACTTTAAAACCTTGTTCGTTGTTCGTTATCTTATCACCAATT